>JBBMJZ010126478.1:0-21725 GCA_037833815.1 Zingiber zerumbet | reverse complement strand
TATATATTTTTATATATTTTTTACATTTTTTAAAATTTATTTTTTATTTATTTATTTTATTTTAATTTAATTTTTAATTTTTTTTAATTTTTAAAATATTAATTTTTTTTAAATTTTTATTATTTTAATTTTTTTTAAAATTTTTTTAATTTTAAAATTTAAATTTTTTAGATTTTTATTTTTTTTAAATATTTTTTACATTTTTTCTCTTTTCCCACGTTTTTCTTATCGAAGGGTATTTTTGGTAAAAAAAAATCGTTAACCCCGGAATTAAGAAAAACCTTAGTTTTATGAAGTTTTTCGATTCTGGGTTGCATGACCCTTTTGCTGATGTGTCGGGCATGAAACATTACTCGGGAATCATTGATTACCTAAACCAAACAGACTTTTTGTTGACAACCTTGGATGGATAACCAAATTTATCACGGATAACCTCCAACCATACGCACCCTAAGGGTAAGTAAACTTAGCAACCAACCACAACCACCCCTACAACCTCAACCAATGACACCAAGCACCATTATAAGTCCTCGAAGAGCTCGTGTTCCAAATTTTGATGGGAATCCAATCCTAAAAGTTGTACAAAATTGGCCGAAAGAGATCGAGAATCACCTCAAATTGTTGGAAGTACTGAAAGAGATTAAGGTGGAAATTATAGTACCATTCTTGGTTGACAAAGCAACAAAATAATGGGAAAACATTTCTCCTACCAGAACTCATCTATTGTTGTACAGTGTTCAAATTTAGAAATTTTGAATATGATCAGAATCTCAAGAATACATATGTATTATTATTGAGTGAATCTGATAAATCTATGTCCATAGCTAACTTTGTGATAAAATTATATAATGTCGATTTTTTTACAAAATCTCGCATCAAATTAAATACCGTGTATAACCAAGATTAGAAGACATGATTACAATCGGGGGAGTCCGAATAATATATTGGTCTTGATTTGGATTGAATCTAATAACTCTAAGAGAATCAGTGACTTTTGTTCAAAATTCATTGATGAGTCCCTAATGAATTATAGCCAAAACTAAGTAATGGGCTTAAAAACATCTAAATCAATTCAAGCTATGACCAATGTATTCGTAGAAGTCTCTTGAGTATAATCATACCCTCCAACTTTGGTACATCCGAGATAGGATGTTGTGAATTTCTAAAATTTAAACAACGTTAAGTAAAAATTTCTAAAATAAGAAAGGAAGTTATCATTATTATCATCCTAAACTTAAGGTATCCAATTATACAAGAAGATGTTAATTATAGGATAAAATTGAGATTATCCAATATAGAAAAATTCAGATTATACTATAAAATACAGATTATCCAATAAAAGGAAAATATAGATTATAGGATAAAATTCATATTTAATTCTAAATAGGCTAACTTTGAGAGAAATGTAACATAGTCAAAACTCACTAATGAACTTATTAGTGAGTTTTGGCCAAAATTCACCTATGATCTTAAGTACATCCAAACCAATTCAAATAAGAACTAATGCATTCTTAGAAGGCTTTTGATTGTAATCATGTCCTCCAACCTTAGTTTCACATCCTAGATAGGTTGCAATGTGTAAATCTGGCATAAATACACTGTTGGACTTATGTCTATCATATTTATTCAACAACATCACAAATATGTTTCTAAGACTCCCTTGACTTTGACCATGTTGCATATTTTAAACATTGTATGACTATTAGAGAATTTGGCCAAAATTCTATAATTGGATTGATAGCCACTTTTGGCTAAAACTCATTGATGGACTTATGCTTATGAGATTCAAATCAAACAAGGACCAATGCATTCATGAGAGTCTCATAAGTGTAATCAAGCACTCCAACCTAGGTTTTACACCTTAGATTGGTTATTGTGAGTTTTTAAAATTTATACATTTTTGAATAAATTTGACATAAAATTACTGTTGAAGTTAAGTCTATCATATTCATTGAATAACAATACCAATGTCTTAATGGAACTCCTCTGACCTGACCATATTGAAAATTTCAAATTTTGTACATTTTAAGACCACTCATAAGTGAGTTTGGACAAAAGTCACTAATGACTTTAAACACCAATTCAAATTCGAACCATGCATTTCTAGAAGTCTCCTGAGTATAAATATGTCCTCCAACTTTGATTTCACATCTTAGATATTCTGCTATGAATTTCTAAAATTTATATAACTTTGAGTAAATTTGGCATAAACTCATTATTAGACTCAGGCCTATTATATTCACTCAACAAGAACATCAATGTATCCTGGGACTATCTTGACTGTGACTATGTTGAAAATTTCTAATTTTAAACATTGTACTATAATTAGTGACTTTGATCAAAATTCTTGAGACTCTCTTAGTATAATCATAGCCTTCAACCTTTGTTCCGCATCCCATTTAGCCTGCTATGACTTATTTTTTAAAAATTCTAACCTTTTATAATTGTATTACAAAGTAACCAATTAAACTTGGATTTACCATATTCACTCAACAACAACACTCATATATTCCTCATACTTTTGTGAGTCTAACCATATTCAAAATTGTTGATTGGATCTTGTACCATCATTAGTTACTTTTGGTCAAAACTTATTGATAGACATAAGGTTGTTAAGTTCGATCCAAATTAGGACAAATATATTCATGGGATACTCCCAAGTGTTATCCTATCTTGGTTCCACACCTGTTTTTAGTCCGTTGTGAGTTTTTTTTTAAAAAAAAAGCTATTCCTGAAGGAGACAAATAGTAATTTAAAAATCTATGAAATGTAACTTTTTTTTTCAATATTTTAAATGTCTTTCAATTTAGGTATTTGTGAAAGTTGTACCCGCCGTTTAGGAAAATATCAAAGATAATTATAAGATTTAATTGTGTTTCTTTTGTGTTAATTATAATTGTTTGAATTGATGGATTGATCCAATTACAGAAGATGAGATGATAGAGTGAATATTAGTAATCATCTTATACCACCATTAAAAATTGGTTAACAAGATGATCAAATCACCACCTCACATAAGATTAATTGCAATGTTTGCAAGTAATGCAACATTCAGTTGTGTGTGAGGGAGAGAGAGCAGGAAAAAGAATGTGTGTGACCAATTTTATTATTAAAGAATGATATATAAATTATTGTTCAAATTTCTTACAAGGACTTTGTGCTTCACAGTTTTTTGATTAATTTCTTTATGGTATCTTGACAGGATCTTGTTATGTGTTTTAGAATGCACAAAAAGTTACACAAGCATACAACATGTGTGAGCACTGTGAGATTTAATGTGGATGGTGACATACTTGTCTCTAGGGCTGACGAAGGAATTTAGCTTCGTGGGATTGGGATGCTGGCTTGATTAAAGCATCTTTTAATTTAGGTCATTCGAATGAAGTTTTAAATGCATGCTTCATGCCACAAACAAATGATCATACAATTGTCACCTCTGGTTCATATAGTGAGGTATATTATTGATCCGGTGATGACTCGGGAGGACCCACCTCCGAGGAAGTTCAGCACGTTGGTGGGCGTCAAGGTCAAAGGGTGGTCAACTAAGTGACTAGTCGATCGGAAGGATCTTCACCCCCGTCCGGACAGAAGAGTTTGGTGAGGGTTGGCCAAACTTATAGCGCACAAAGACCAAGGACACTCGAGCCGATCAGCCTAGGCATAGGCGTATGAGGTCAAAGAGGTGGCCGGTCGGACCGATCGAGGGGAGTCCAGGCAGACTAATAGCCGACAAATAAGACAGGGGATACGTGGCAACATCCTTTTAGGAGTCAGTGCCACTGATTAGCGACGCATAGGGGCAGAACATCCTTTTGGGAGTCGGTGTCGCCGACGATCGGCATGGATGGACAGAAAATCGCACTGTAAGATAGAAGGATCGTACGGAAGAGGTTTCCACCGCCTCGGCAAAGATGTGCTTGCCCCGTTATGGTAAGATGTCAGGGACCCTTTCTTGAGGCTAGCTTTTGGAAAAAGTTTTGGGGACGCGTGTCCGATCGGGAAGCGTGCAGTCTACCCGTCGAAGCTCTATATAAGAAGAGAAGCAGCCATCCGCGGAGGTAGACACACACGTCTACTGGAGCCATTGTTCATTACATCCTCTTTGTTTTCTTTGCTTGCCGGTGTGTGACTTGAGCGTCGGAGGGCCGTCGCCGGGAACCCCCTCCCGGCTTGGCACTAATGACTTGTGGTTGCAGGAGCGGAGGAGCGCTAGCGAGGAGGGAGAGCCAGCTCAGCGTTGCTTCCCGGTTGTCATCTGCGCAGCTTCAGGGCAGGATCAATGATGATATAGTTGGAGATAGAGCTCAATGGCGTAAAAAGATCCATATAGCCAACCTCATCTAGTGGAATCAGGCTTGATTGTTGTTGTAATTATTTTCATAAAATTGGAAAACATTAACAATAGAAAGTTATTTTGCAGGGTCTCCTCAAAGCTAAGATAAAAAGTTTTGCTTCAATTCCTCAAACACCAACTAGCTACTAGCTAGTCATTCCACAAGTTATTCTCACAATAAAAAGCTAGCGTGAATCGATACCAATATTCCAGTAGCATGGTCACTTCAGAGTTAACATAAGTAGTTGTGTTCCCGAACAAAATGAGATAAAATCCACAGTCAAATCACTGGCATGGCTGACTCAAAGCCAGCTGATGAATTTATTTAGTGATAGTTGTATACTAAGTTAATCAATAATCATATAAAATATAGAATAACTACTATTTTTAGTGATAATTAGACCACAAGAACCACCAACAGCCTCTATGAGGAAAGAGAAGAATACAATACTAAGTCCACAGAAAACTCTGGAAGGCACTAACCGCAAATTCATCTACACCCTGCAACTTAGCAGCTACCATTTTCAAGTCATTCACACCTTCCACCAGCTTAAATGGAGTGCTCTTGAGAGGAAGAGGTTGAATAGGGTCACCTTCACAGTTTCTATCAACAAAGTCCACAACAGAAAACTTTTCCTGTTTATTTAAGAAAAGCATAATTTAATTGTATAAAAAAGAAACTGAAACACTGAAACATGGAAAATACTAACCAGCGGATGAATGAACCGACTTCCATCTGTGCTCGTCTCCAACCATACATGATCAAAGGGTTGATTCTTGTTATTTACTATTATGTTATACTCATCTTGTGGGCGTGGAATGGTCGGAATGTGAAATGGCACCTTCGAGCGTGCTTCTGTTGTCCTCTTGTCCTTCATTGCTGCATTAACAACTGTCGAAGAGCACGAGGCAGGGAAGGCCTCATTTTTGTCCCTACTGCGTGCACCCCCATTCTTTTTCTTGTTCTTCCCGTAAACCAACATAAACCCGCCATCTTCCAGTTCCATTGCCGTAGTTTTCCCACCCGACTCTTCCTCCTTCACCTTCAAACTCTTGAACTCGTCCATAGAGATTGCAACCCGATCGATCAATTCGTCGTTGAGGCCGGCAAGCTAGTAGTATGTCTCGTCGAGGTCCTTGGCCAGCTTCGGCGGGCGATGCTGCTCAAGGAAGACTCGGCTTTCTCTTTAATCTCCTTGACAGGGAACTCATCGAAATTGAAGAGGAAATGGAAGTCCTTACCAACAGGGATATTCCGGGAGCAAGCGGAAGCCTTGGTTATCGCAGCAGCGACGGGGCCGTCGATCAGTGTGCGGAGGCTGTCCGCCTTGTGTTTCAGTGGCGAATCGGCCTCCGGGGACCTTCGCTCATGAATCGAAGGACTACTGTAGGAGGTGCAGCATCAAGGTAAGCAGTCGTTAGAGCATTAGGGTTTGCCGACCGCCATGGACGTGATTGAGGGGTTTCGCATCGGTGGAAGGAGATCTAAAAGCGGAGCAGTGGAAGCCAACGATCGTGGCTTTGAGTAAAACGGTGCTTGAACTCGTGCTTTTTATCGTAATTATAATTGCTATAACATAATAAAATCATTTTAACTTAAAAAGCACAAATATATTAAATTTTTTTTTTCTAAAATAGTTTTAACAACTAAAAATTAGAAATAAAAAACCACGAATTATAAAATATAAAAATAAGATTTTTTTATTAAAAATAGAAAGGATAAATGTAAGCTAATATGGATGCACAGCTGTAAATAAGAGTTTTAGGCAGGCTATTAATGGAGGCGTAATTCATTAGATAAATAAAATGAGCGATTAAAGCGAAAAAAAGACCTTTTAAGAGGCTGTGATTAGCTTTAAGAAGAATGACTATTAATGAAAATTCAATCAATTAAATAAATACTCAGACTTTTTAACAGTCTTGTGAGGTTGCCATGTGTTTTCTGTTAGACACACATCATTTATAAGGTTCCAGTGAGACTCTTTGAAATTTAGGGGACGACATTTATACAATGAATGGATGAAATGAAGGATAAGATAATATAATATTTAAGAGCAATTAATGTAGCGAGAATAAATAATATGTCACTATTACAAATAAATAAATAAATAATTTAAATATTTACGATGATATTTATTTAGATACTGACGATAATATGATTTTGAGGAAATCACTTGCTTCCTTGTTTACCTAATCCACGCTCGTATCTTTTAGACTCGGTTTAGAGTTTCCGAGTTTTTTTATATATAAATCATGAAATAAAAAGGATGTTTTAGGTTGGTTTAATTGTTTTTTCTTAAAACGGGACCGCACATCTTACCGATTCCCCATTGTGAAAAATTGAATTTTCAAATTGATCCCCAAAAGATAAAAGTCCCGTATTCTCACGCAGGATTTTGTCAGGTGTACCCAATTGTCCAGACGGTTGGGGGTGCAATTTCTGATTAAGCGAGTAATCTTAACATGCCCAATCCACCGTCGTCGAAAAAGAGCGCATCTGAATCGCAGCCACTAGTCGCGTGAGCACGAGGGGAGCACGTGGGCGGAGTGCCGTGTTGGGTGACCCACGAGTCTATAAGTAGCGGCCGATGCCTCCGCCTCTCATCGCCTAAAGTCTCAGGAAGCCCCGTATTGGGAGCGATCTCTGTCGCGATCCCCTCTCGCGCAATCTCCCATCCTTGGGCACTCGCAAGCGGAAGCGCTATTCCTTTCTCTTCTCCCTCACCGGCTTGATTCTGGTGAGATCTCGTCGCCCTGATTCCCTTCTTCGCCCTTTTGATTCATGAAATAAAGCCCTAGGGCCGCCCGCCAGCCGTTCGTTTGGATTTGAAACCCTAGGCTTCGCCCCGCGTAGGATTGTTGCGATTTGCCATTATACGGTAGATTGCTTGACAAGGGAACCGTTTGGTTGCCTCTGCAATTGGTTCTTCGAGCCCCTGATTCATAGCTTGGCATATAGAGCAGAACTGTTGTTCTCGCAATAGGGCAGAAAGTGCTTGGTTGTCAATAGGCAATTCGTGGCTTGACATGTAGGCCAATTCTGTATTTCCTGGATGTTGATAGCCTGTGGTAGTATAGATCAGGTAATCATTTCTTTTCCTGTGATTGCTTCTACTACTTATGAAGGTTAGATAGGTGCTGTAGTCCGAACAAGGGTTTTGTTTGGTTGATTAGCGTATCCGTTCACAGTAACATCTTTAACAGTATTCGATCAAACTTTGTGTGATGTGGATGCGTCAAGCAACCACGAACAATTACAATGATCAGAGATGCATAGCTACTGCGTTTTTGTCTGCTTTATAAGTCCACACTAAAGTTGCATTTAATGACAAAACAATTGAAGACCTTTATACATGAATTATCTAGATCAGCATGGTCTTAATACATTTGGTGACTGGATTTATCTTGTCTTAACTCCAGATCGTTTGTTTCTCTAAGTTATGCTTTGACCTTTTTATGTAAACAATAGAACAATAGAAAACTAGAAACGTCAGTTATTGAGTCATATTTGTTTCTTCTTCTTTAATTTCTGATGAAAAATTTCCGTAGAATTTTCCCTATCATTCTTAACTGTCTCATCATCTAAAACTACACAAGTCTAGGATATTTACTTTCATGCAGATTGACAGTTCAGAAAAATGGCAAGATAGTTATGTCTTTTAAAAATTCACATACTCATTTAAATGTGAGAGTATATTTCTATATTTTGTTCTGATATTTTTATGTATTTGCAGAAAGTTTTTAAAGAAGTCAGTTTCAACAAATAATCCTGCAAAAGTGCAAGGTGAAGACTTGTGCATGAGACTTTAGTATAGTGTAATCTGATAGCTTTTATGTGTGTACATATGAAATGGGTGGTTCTGGAAGACTTCTATTTGATCTTAATGAACTACCAGAAGAAGAGGTAAATGTGGACGATTGCCCAATCGTTTATCAGCCGCAAAAATCTCTTCCAGTTTCCACGTTGAACAGTTCAACTCTTTTGCCATCATCTGAAGCATGTCAAAGGATACAGAATAACCATGCTTTCACACATGCGTCGATCGGTTCTTGTTTTCAACCTTTTGTCAGAAAAGAAGTGTCAAAGAAACCAAAAGAATTTGAAAAATTAGGAGTTGAATCAAATACAGACCAAGCTTCAACATCTGTGGCTTCAAGTTTTGAAGATGTTAACAAAATTAACATACTGGTCCAGTCAGGTTGTCAGGGTGGCCAGACAGTTGAAAGAGAAGAAGGTGAATGGTCTGACATGGATGTCAATGGAGATGATAATGCTAGCATTTCAAGCAATAAGCAAGAGATACTTGATGATGAAACTACAGAGAAGCAGATAATGAATGAAGAAAGTCGGTCTTGTGTTAAGGCTGATGGTAGTGGTCATAACAATTCTAGTCTTTTGGGAATTACTGTTAATGAAGTTTGTGAACCAATAAGAGATCCGAATGAGAATCTCCCTGTCTCAGAGAGCTATGCAACTTACAATTCTAGAGTAGACGCCCCTGTTGATGGATTTGGGGAATCTTCAAGTGTAAAACCAAAAGAAGTTAAAGGAGTTGAAGCAAGTCATGCTCTGAAATTTGCAAGTAATCCTGTTAAGAGGCCTAAAATTGATGAGCACAAGGAGGCAATGTTGGGTAAAAAGAGAGCCAGACAAACTGTCTTCATAAATGTGGAGGACGCAAAGCAGGCTAGTTCAATGAAAACAACCCCTAGGAGGCAGACTTCTTTTCCAGCAGCAGTTGTTACCCGAACTGTTAAGGATTCATCTCGTGCTAGTACTCCTGTTATTGAACGAGGCACCGAAAGGCCAAATACTAAAGATCAAAAGCAATCTGACTTCATGAGCACCGAAGGTAGTTCAACTTTGGAATCAGGTAACCTGAAAAATGAACCAAATGGGGATGCCATTTCAGGTCCAGGTCGCCCAAAGAAGCTGAATCACAATGAGGTTTTTCCAGAAACATATCCCTCAGTTTCAAAGCAGGGCTCTTCGAAGCAGTCTGTGGACACCAGACAATTCACAAACTCTTCTGTTTCATCTAGGAAGCCTCTTGTTTCTGGACTAGGCAACACAGATCAGAAATTAGGGGTAAAAAAGAATACTTCTTCCAAGAGGCAGAATTCAATCAACCATCAATACCAAGATACATCTGTAGAACGTCTTCTCAGGGAGGTGACAAGTGAGAAGTTTTGGCATCATCCAGGTTATCACATGCTTTACTGATTCTTAGCCCTGACCTTTTCCATCTCATGGCATCTTCTTTTTTCTTTTTTTTTTTTGTGTGTGGAGGAACTTTTATGAGTTGTATTTATGCTACTGTTCTGTTCCATTTTCATGTGAAGTATTCATTCAGTCATTTTAATTTGGCTGATCAGCAGTATGTTCGACATCTCAATTTTAGATGTAACTCAGTTAGTACATAGATATGCCAAGTTAAGAGCAGGGATACTCTGGTCCACTTTTTAGCGGACCAGGCCCTGGTCCACTGCAGTGATTGGAAGGATTCAATGGTCCCCACCTGTTTAGCAGGTGGGGACCATTAAGTCCCTCCCATCACTATCCCTGGTCCAGGGGTGGACCAGGGCAGACGGGACTAGAGAATCCCGCTTGCCAAGTTAAGTACTCCAGGCTCCAGTATTGCAGTATGCACAATATGCATTCTATTACTTCTTGCAAAATAAAGTTTCATATGACATAGGCTCCTGTGTTTCAGTATTCAATCTTATTATGTACTTGAATTCTCCCATAATTTATTTTGTCAAATATTTGTCCCTTTCCAGAAGAGACAGATTTGCAGCGTGTTCCTGGTCAATTTGAGTCTGTTGAAGAATATGTGAGAGTTTTCGAGCCTTTGCTTTTTGAGGAATGCCGAGCACAGCTGAACAGCACCTATGAGGAGCTTCAGGAGAATACAACAAGGGATGCATATATAATGGTTCGCATAAAGAATGTTGAGAGAAGAGAGCGAGGTATGCGCATTGCAATTTATTCTAGAAATGGCCATGTGATTAAGTTTCTCTATATATTAATGTTGGTTCAAACAATATATAGATAAAATTAATTTTAGGAATGGTACTTCTATGTGATTATGATCTTTTGCATTTCCAATTCCTGGCAATGCTATTCTTCTTTCACATGCCTTGTAAAATAGTGAATCTTTGTTAGGCTAGACTAGGTTGGTGATAACATGCCATGCGAAATAAATTTAGTATTCCTAGTAGTTCAAGAAGTATACTTGTTGATCTAGTATCATACTGCTAGTGTTTTTTCTAATCTCTGAAATTTGACTTTAAAGATTGAAAGTAGTGAATGATGATGTGGTGATTATAGCTAGACTATATTTTTATTTGACCTAGAAGGTCTTTGCTGAATTATAGATTGAAGTAGAAAGTTGATGCCCTTTTTGCTACATATAGCATGATAGTTTAGCAAAACTTTCTGGTTTTATAAAAATCCAATGTCACACAGATTTCTGTTGTTTTCTGATTGAAATAGTGTTTGAGTACTCGTCTGCTCTCCCTCCTTATTGCTTAATGTGTGATTACTGCATTTTCTCATGGATGCTTACAAGAATTTTATGGTGATTCTTGCTATAGACCCAAGTTGATCACGGTTGGATCTGTTACCTGGATAACAGAATTGGATCGATTTTCTCTGGGTACAGAACTTGCCTGGAAGATAGTGTGCCTGTTTTATGCAGGTCAAGCTGGCCTGTAACCTTGAAGTATATGTTCTGCCAAAGAACAATACTCGCTGCTACAGTGTCTGGCTGAGTAATTTTTCTTCCAGAGAATGTTGACGGTACAAGTAATAACTCAAATATTCATTAACTTTGTCTTCCTTTCTTGCTGTTATTGGATGAGACATAAGTTCGTTAATTACATTTCTTCCTTGTTTAGAGTGTTGGCAAGTTAAGAGGGAACCAGCATTAAAAAAGTAGCATAGCAGATAGAGACGAGAAAGCTGCCTGATGTGGGATTTCTATTTTCTAGAAGACAGCAAAATATCACTTCCAATTAATTTAGTATACCCAATAGATGATAAACTGTATCTATAAGAACACTGAGATTAAGATCATATGGACATCTTCAGGGACAATTGTTTGATACAATAAAAGAGCTGAGATTTTTGCCTTATTCTTGGATCGAGTCATTTGCATTCTGATTATACTGTATCAACATGATAAGGCTACTGTTCTTTCATACAAATTTTCTCTAGTAATGCTTTCTTTTATGTTCAATTCAGGGTGGTTCGATGTTATTGTTCTTCCAGTTCATGAATGCAAGTGGAATTTTAAGGAAGGAGATGTTGCTGTTTTGGCATATCCAAGCTCTGGTGCAGGTTTGATTTAGTCTTTTTATTATCATGTTCCTTTTTTAGTAGTAGATTGGTGCATATGGATGAGTGTTCTACTTAATTTTTGAATTTTGAAATGAAAACACTCATTTTGTTGAATATGATAGTTTATAATAATTCTTACATAATTTATTGTGGCTTGGAAGCAGGCAGATCAGGTAGAAGAGGTAATTATAGTACAAATGGTGATGATGCTGAACACGAGACTCCCGGACGTGTTGTTGGTACAGTAAGGCGACATATTCCTATTGACACACGTGATCAGCCTGGAGCCATTTTTCATTTCTATGTTGGCGACTTGTATGATTCTAGTAGGTAATATCCATCTTTAGATATTTCAAAATATAATTTCAATATCATTAAGCACTGGCTATCTATATGCATATATGTTGTTTTAGTTTGAAGTTGACGTACACAAATACATATATAGATATATTGTTCTTTTTTAAGAAATTCTTCCTTGGACTGGCTGTATCTATGCCAACTGCAGTCTTTTTATGTTGCAGCAAGTCTGATGATCATATCCTGAGGAAGCTTGAACCCAAGACTACTTGGTACCTAACTACCCTTGGTTCCCTTGCCACTACTCAGCGTGAATACATAGCTCTGCATGCTTTTCGTCATCTTAACACCCAGGTTACATACTACCTTAAATTGAAGATTTAAGAAATTTCTGGATCTGATGCTAATGTAACCAAGTTAAACAGATGCAATCTGCAATATTGAAGCCTAGTCCGGAGCATTTTCCAAAGTATGAAGAGCGGCCACCTGCTATGCCTGACTGTTTTACTCAAAATTTCGTAGATCATCTACATAGGACGTTCAATCTTCCACAATTGGCTGCAATCCAGTGGGCTGCTATGCACACTGCTGCTGGTACCAATAGCAGAGGAACTAAGAGACAAGATCCTTGGCCTTTTACACTTGTTCAAGGTCCACCAGGAACTGGAAAAACACATACAGTTTGGGGAATGCTTAATGTGATTCATCTTGTCCAATATCAACATTACTACACTGCACTGCTCAAGAAACTTGCGCCTGAAAGTTATAAGCAAACAACTGAGATTAATTTAGTGAATGCCAGCAGCGGATCAATAGATGAAGTCTTACAGAATATGGACCAAAGTCTCTTAAGGACTCTTCCAAAACTTTGTCCAAAACCAAGAATGCTAGTGTGTGCTCCTTCAAATGCTGCCACAGATGAGCTGTTAGCAAGGGTTCTTGATCGTGGCTTCATTGATGGAGAGATGAAAGTTTATCGACCTGACGTAGCTCGTGTTGGAGTAGATTCACAGACCCGAGCTGCTCAGGCAGTGTCTGTTGAGCGAAGAACTGAACAACTTCTGCAGAAAAGCCGTGATGAAGTAATTAAATGGTTACATGACTTGAAATGCCGTGAAGCTGAACTGGCACAGCAAATAGCTCGCCTGCAGAGAGAGCTCAGTGTTGCAGCTGCCGCTGGTAGGTCACAAGGATCTGTAGGTGTTGATCCTGATGTTCTCGCTGCTAGAGATCAAAACCGTGACATGTTACTCCAGTATCTTGCTGCAGCCATAGAGAACAGGGATAAAGTTCTTGTTGATATGTCACGATTCCTTATACTGGAAAGCAAATTTCGTTGTGGTACTAACTTTAATATGGAAGATGCTCGAGCCAACCTTGAAGCTAGTTTTGCTAACGAAGCTGAGATTGTTTTTACAACTGTTTCAAGCAGTGGCCGGAAAATATTCTCTCGTCTCACCCATGGATTTGATATGGTGGTTATTGATGAGGCTGCTCAGGCAAGTGAAGTTGCAATTCTCCCACCACTGTCACTTGGTGCTGCAAGATGCGTTTTGGTAGGTGATCCACAGCAACTTCCTGCAACTGTTATCAGTAAAGCTGCTGGAACTTTACTTTATAGCAGAAGTCTGTTTGAGAGATTTCAACAAGCTGGATGCCCGACACTCTTGTTATCTGTTCAGTATAGGATGCACCCTCAAATTCGTGATTTCCCATCACGCTATTTCTATCAAGGACGTCTGACTGACAGTGAGAGTGTCGTTAACTTAGAGGATGAGGTTTACTATAGAGATCCTCTGTTACACGCTTATGCATTCTATGATATTACACATGGAAGGGAGTCACATAGGGGAGGATCTGTCTCTTACCAGAATGTTCATGAAGCTCAATTTTCTTTGAGGTTGTATGAACATTTACAGAAGTTTGTCAAATCAAATGGTGGGAAAAGGGTAACTGTTGGCATAATTACGCCTTATAAATTACAGCTTAAATGCCTTCAACGGGAATTTGAGGATGTGCTCAAGTCTGAAGAAGGCAAGGACATATACATCAATACAGTTGATGCATTCCAGGGTCAGGAGCGTGATGTAATTATCATGTCGTGCGTCCGTGCCTCAAATCATGGAGTGGGATTTGTTGCTGATATCCGCCGAATGAACGTTGCCCTTACTCGGGCTAGGAGGGCCTTATGGGTAAGCAATTTTCTTAAATTAAGATACCATTTTACTTGATGTACCTAGTTTTTCTTAAGCTCTTAAAATATCTTTGTTGAATATTTCTTTTTGATTGCAGGTGGTTGGCAATGCTAATGCGCTCATGCAGTCTGAAGATTGGGCTGCGTTGATTGATGATGCTAAATCAAGAAAATGTTTCATTGACATGGAAAGCATCCCAAAGGAATTCTTGCCGCTCAAAGGATCTGCTACGGCTCCTGCAAAGCCGGCATTAAATAGCACAAGGAGTTCGCGAAGTGGTCATAGACAAAGGCACTTAGATGTGCTCCCAGAACCCAAGTCTGGAACACAGTCTGAAGAAGAAGATAAACCCAACCATTTCTCATCTAGAAATGGAAGCTATAAAAATGTAAAGATGAATGATGCTTCATTAGATGATATTGGCCATTCAGTCGAAAAGTCTAAAAATTCTTCTCAGTATAGCATGGCCAAGAGGCAAAACACTTCTGGATCTTCAAAATGAGAGATACAAGTTCACATCAGCAGGCATGTCTTTCTTCCATCATTGAGTTTATAATTTTCAACTGTCTGGCAAGGCCAGGGAGCTTTGGTCTCACAGGCAAGACACTTTTGGTCATTGCTCGTCCGCATCACTTGGGTGGATATATATGTGGTACATGATTAGGAGAATGGTCAGCAAGATGATGATGGCTTTCCTGCCGCTCTGCGCCAGAGGTGGGAAGATCCGTGCTGCACAGGGCCTGGAGACCAAGCACCTCTTGATCCCCATGTAAGTTTTATGAAGCAAAATGCATTTTGGAAGGAACCTTCCACTAACAGCAGACCTTGTTCCTACTGCCAGTTGAATTGCCACAATTTCAGACCATCACACGTTGATAACGACAGGGATTACACGGTTAGTGCAGTGATATCTTATTGGTCTTGGACGATCATCAGGTAAATAACATCAGCGATTACACAGTCCCGTCATAACTTCACATATTTACTGTGCAGTATAATGCTTTAGGTTAAATTCCTTCTGTACAAACTCAGTTGTAGATCAAACAGTATCGGAGGGTTAACCTGACGGTAGGAAGATTGGGAAGGCGGCTGCTTTTGTTCATAACCTTTCTTTTTTTTTAAGCTGTATTAAGTTGAATAGTTAATTAATTCTTTCTGTAATAGTGTACGAGAAATGCTCTATACATCAATTTGTCAAATTCCTAGACATGCATGCATTTCGATACCGTCGATCTCATTGACAAAAGTTTACGCAATATTAATAGATATGTGAGCATCCTCTTCAGTTACTTTTATTTAGCTTGGATGTCAGTGCCAAGTCACAAACAAAATAAGAAATTATAATTTGCAAATTTAACACACAAGACCTACCATTTTGCTTATGTTGGTGTAGTTTAATCTCTTGATGAATCTAAAAGCTCAATGAGATCGCAGTAAGGTCAGGGGCAACTAGTTTATGATATCGTGTTAGAACTTAATTCTTATGACCATATAATCGAAAGTTTTTGTTACAAGTATCCATGATCTAATTATGCATAGAATTTGACAACGGGCCAGATTTACATGGTAAATAATTATTTTAATTCTAACTATTTCAATTTGACTGTATAACTATCCATGTTAGAGATGTTTTCATTTTGGCCAGTGAAGTTTTTTTTTCCAAATACCCTTGAAACTTTAAAACTGTCAAGGATATGTACTACAACACTATTTCGTTCAAGGACTTAATGGAGCTATTGGATAGAGGTAAAATGACAAAAGAATAAATTGCAAGGTTTATTTTGAAATTTTTAATGGAAATTTCCACATATCTCGAAGATAGTTCTCATTCAGCCACCCGGTTGACAGCGTTGAACGTTACAATGTACGCCTCTCAATCATCCTGCGATTTCTATAGTTAGCGTTTCGTTGGCGCATTCAGTATAGTGTCTACTCGGATAAATTTTGGGATCAATTTTTAATAGATATAAAATATTTATTTTTATTTCTATATTAATCTTATCTAGAAATTAAAGATATGGTGTGTTGATTAAGTGGCCACACTGAGCGGATGTTGACCGTGTAAAAACTTTAAATTCGATAAAAGACACTTCTTCTTCTTCTTCTTCTCTATGCGTACCAAAAAGAGTAGGTAAGACATCAACATCCAAAAATCAAAAAAAGAATTTCTGGCAGAGGTCCTCTAACACTCAAGTCAGTACGATATTCGAGCTGACAAATAGAGAGAAGGATAGGAGAATGCGTGCGTGTAAATAAGACTGCTGTAAAGCGCGTATCTTGCCAACGGAGATGACTCCCTTTATATACCACATCTCATAACCTCCGTAATCATGAGATGACAAAGAATGCCAGAGGTATTGAGTAAGGGAATACATACAGCCTGGGTGATGTACAGTATCTGTCCGAGAAATCTTCCGTTACCCATATGTGCATCTCTTTTGTCTTTTGTAACTAACGCTATAATGAGGCGGTTGAAGGAATATGCTGTTATAAATTGTTGGTTGATGGGAAGTGTAATCACTTTCAAAGAAGATTCTAGCGAATGCTCATATTACAATAGAGGTATATTCTCAGACAAAATGGTTGTTATTCTAATATGCTATTGTGATTTTCTGATCATGCTGTCTGCTGAGTGTATCTCGACCGGATCTTTAAACCGGCCGACTGTGTAGCAATTCTTCCGTTAAGACGCTTGGTTATGCACTAGGTGATGCTGAAAATCTATTTTGGAAGTAATCTGAAGCTAAGTCTCCTAGGTCCAATTGATTCTATAATTAATCAGCTATATACCGGAATACTTGCCTTTAAGAAATGGGGACCTAAGTCCCAAGAGATTCGATCGGTACTTTAAGTTGATTGTCCATATGAGAGAAGACTTGTCTTTGAAATAAGAACCTAAGATTTGGAAATCCGACCGAGTTTATAACGAGAACTGCTTTTTTGTATGTATAAGCGGCAGACATGTTGAGCTATATAACTCTAACCAACGTTATTACCGACCGGCTAGATGAGGAAGGACTAACATGTGAGAAAGCCCATAAGGTCGACTGGCGGTAGGTCTACCAACTATATGCTGAAAAGACTTGCATTGAGTGAGAAGCTAAGTCCCCTCACCCCGGCTAAACATATGACCGGTCGGATGTATGACCACTCGGACGTATGGTAGGTCAGATATCTCTTAAACTCGGTCGGCTATCGAATGATCGGATATATAACAGATGCCTTAATACAGGAGTGGAGCACTAGGTCCCCTAAGTCCGACCGGCTTTTAGGTCGGTGATCCTCATTCTGAAGGCCTTAGCGTTGGGCGAAGAGCAAAGTCCTATGGAAAATAACAGGCTAGTTGTCACCTCCCCTTGACTTTGACGACCACGCCACCTTGACAATGACTGCCACGTCATACCCAGTTTCGCCTATAACATCCCGTATCACTAGACTTTCCCTCAAGTCTAGTTGAAGGAGGTATACAGCCGACTGACTGAACCTGTCTCATTTTTGTCCGATTGTCCAACTTACTGGCCCGATCAGAAGGCTGCTAGACATGTCTAGTATTGCACCATTGCTACGCGGGAAGATGTTTTTCCAGTATAATGATTATGCTGTCGTATCCATCATAAATATCCTTTTATAGGTAGATGTCACATGCCCCACTAACATATTCTTTGAAGCGACCGTTGATGCATGCCTCTCTGTATAGACCAACGATACTTCTCCCTCTACAAATCAACGGTTATCAATGAGTAAGCCATTTTGATCAACTGGTGGAGATTAAAAAGTATCTCATATCTCATGTCTAAAAACCCTAAGTGCTTAGAGAAACAAGGTATTAAATGACTTACAAAATTATTTAACATGATATTTAAAACGAAAAAAATATCTGATCAATGGAGGATAAGTACTCTAATTCTCTTATATAAGAACAAGGGAGACATACAAAATTATGCAAATTATAGGAGTATTAAACTAATTAGTCATCCGAGCACGTAACATGACTTTGGCTACAAAAGAGGCAGAAAAATCGATTAGAATCAAAGGAAGAACATCAAGTAACCTCATACCTAGGTTGGTCGGGAGCCGAGTGCGGATCGGACTCAGGCCGAAGATGTACAGGACACCCTCAAGCAGTAACTTGTGGATGTCGTACTTCTGACCAGCCAGCATGAACGCGACATGAAGATAGTCCGTGCGGCTCTTGTACCACTTCAAGTCGGGCTGAGAGGGCAATCCGGTCTACCAGCGGGTCAGGAAGTTCGGCTGCTCGGGAAGGTGCAAGAAAAAGAAATACTCCTTCCACTATTTATTGGAAGTCGGCATTTTGTCAAAGAAAACCAACCTGACCCACGACTGAAACAGAAAGGTCCCCAGTTCAGACTGTTTGGGGGTAATAGAAGTAATGGAAAACTCAAAGAGTGAGAGGGATGTCGTGCAGCCGGAACAAAACAATGACGCCGCACAGAAGGTGAAAGGAGTTCGACACAAGTTGCGAAAGGGAAACGCAGAAGTAATTACAAACTTCAACAATAAAGGGATGAACAGGGAATCGGAGATCGACCGGGAAATGATCCTCGAACAAACAAATGGTGCCGGTCGACGGAGCATTTGGTCGATCGGACGAAGAAGCCAAAATGATCTTGTAATCAGAAGGAATTTCGAACACGTTCTTGAGGCTCTCAGCGTCACCCGCATTGAACCTGGACTCCATGGTGGTGTAACAGAGTCCGGGAGCGGGGGCCGACGGCTGGGAAGAGCTCACCATTACAACGTAGAAAATAGGGAAGAGATGCGATCGAACGAACAAAAAGGCCACTAGATGGACGTTGGAACATAAAGAAAAGATCGATAGTAGAAGAGGTGGAGGAGAAAGCTTACTGGGAAAGGCTCGTCGAAGAAATAGGGGAGTAGAAAGATCTCTGGAAGAGGGGTGCAGAAGTCGCTTTGTGGAGGATTAATGTACTCTAGTTGGATTAGTTAGTAGATGACCGATTTATTTTATTGGTCCAATCAGTAGGGGACCGTCATACTCTATTTTTTGTTTAGAGGTTCTGATCTTTGGGTTATTCGTGCTTAGTTAGATATATTGTAAACACAATTGAGTACATGGCTTGTACTGACGTGGGAAAGACTGAATTAGCCGTATACCATTATCAGCTTGGTCAGTCTATAAAGGATCGATGTATCCCATTCCATGGGAACTTTGACTATGGACTGTCTGTACCTGGTCGAATAACTTAAAAGGTACAATCGGATAGGTGACCTCACTGATGTAGAAAAATGTAGAGCTACCTGTGTAACACTTACGAGATACAACTGATACTAGGATGTATAGCTTGGAGAGTACATTCAGATACATGATTTGTACTGGCGCGAGAAAGTTGAAGATAGTTGCTTAACCTTTACGTGATCAGGTACCATGTGAAGGAAGCAGATGATGATACAAGAGATCCATGAATCATTTGGTGATTACTTTGAGGTGTTTGGAGAGAGAGTAATCCTCTACCTCTTTTGGTAGCAAGATGGTTTATAAGACGATAATCAGTCGACTCGCCTAAGGTTGTTCCATGGGGGATTCTGACTCATGGACTGATCGGATATGATTAGATATCCTCGATGTACCTTGGGATTAGTAGGGTTTTATACTCATATCTCATGGATTGATTATATCTCTACTATTTGGAATGTTATTGATTATCGATTCGAAAATCAAGAGATACCTTGGATTTCAGTTGTGATACACTTTTGGTAGAATGATAATATATTTCTATATCTCGCTAGTACCCCATGTTGAGAGTGGGTCACTAGGAGTTTAATATGTGAGAACATGACTGGTTTGTTTCACTAAACATATATGATAATAAACTTTCCCCATTAGATACAGACTTTATGGTGGTACGACACAGACATGAAATGTTGAACCATGGTGGGTATTTCCATCTTTCTCTATTAGTTCTGTTGAACTTAGAGCATGAATATTACTGGATGATTAGGCTGCTTTACTTTGGATTGATGTTTTTCTTGTTTGGTACTTATGCTTGATTTTTTTGAGGTAAACTAGTTATGTTGTATATAGTCTCGTTTCTTGATTCCTGAACTCTATTGTATATACCCTTGTAGAGTAGGTAGTATAGGGATTGTCGGGTTGATTGAGTTAAATATATTGATTATCCATATCTAGGTTGTGTGTACATATGATTGGTATGTGTTGTAGGAGTCCTATGTTAGACTGTTCATTTGCAGGTGGTGTGTGTTTACATGTCCAGTTAGGGTTAATGTAGGTTTCTTGTGGATTATACCTATGTGGTTAGGAGTACGTGTCTGATTGTATTATTGGACGTATCTTGTTGATTTAATCTGTGTTGTAGTATGTGTACATATGTTTGGAGTATTATTAGAAGTATCTTTTCAATTAAATCTGTGTTGTGGTTAGGTGTACATGTCTGATTGTATTATTAGAGGAATTTTGTTGATTATATCTGTTTTATGATTGCACTCAGGTCTATTATGTTTTATTGGAAGTATTGTGTTGATTACACTCATGATGTATGTGTATATATGTTAGGTGAGTATTATTGATGTGTATTGTCGATTATACCTACGTTGATAAATGTACATGTGTTCGGTATGTATTGTTAGAGGTATCATGTTGACTTATACCTGTGTTATGAGAGTGTTTGGTGTGTACTAATTAGAGAATTATGTCGATCATACTTATGTAGTGTATGCACGTGTGTCAGGTGTATTATTGGAAGTATTATGATAATTCTACCTATGTTAAGTGTCTACATTATGTCATTGGTTGTATTACCTGTCAACTAATTCTCCTACTGGTGGGTGACCTACTACAATATTGAGAGAGTTGACAATGGATTTGATTTGTTCTTGGTTGTTATACCCTCGGCTGCCCACAGTGATTTGTGGTAGAGTGATCACGTGCAGTCTCTAGTTAGATAGTTGGATGTTTTGGTCACTTATGGATTGTTTGTGGTGGAGCGTTGTCTCACATATTATGGATTGTTTGTGGTGGAGCGTTGCTCCCACATATTGTCGATTGCTTGTAGAGGAGCGCTACTCCCATATAGGTTGCAATACTGGTGGTAGAGCGTTGCTCCCACATATGTGGCATTTCTTGTGATGGAGCGTTGCTCTCACAATTGATGATCTATTTCTTTGATGATTTGTAGTTAGTGATTAGATTTTAGACTTATTGTCGGGAATCTTATAGTTGAGTATGCCTGTTGTACGAACATTATGAGTTCTAGGTTTTACCATTTAGGCTTACAGAGCCCTAGATGTTTTCATGAACGCGATGATTTTGGTATTCTTGGGGTGTTTGGATCGATTTTTATTGTTTTGTTGACGATGTTGTGATCTATTTCTGATCCAAGGAGAATCATATACACCATCTTCACATAATTCTAGAGATGTTTCTGTTGGTGCAATATCCTTCAGGTCAAGGTTGACCTAGTTGACCAAGCTTGAGTCTAGGTCATGGTTTCGATGTTTGACAATACGTGTAGACACATGGACAATGCAGGTGCAGTTGTTCATGTGAGGAGATACT
>JBBMJZ010126187.1:0-21727 GCA_037833815.1 Zingiber zerumbet | reverse complement strand
GAAAAGAATTTAGATATCTCCACAATGGCATGATATTGTCCACTTTGGGCCTAAGCTCTCATGGTTTTGCTCTTGGGATCTACCCAAAGGCCTCATACCAATGGAGATATTTTTCTCTTTATAAATCCATGATCTTTCCCATGTGTTTTCAATGTGGGACTATGTTTGCAACCTTGCAACTCCAACATCATCCAGCTTGGAATATCTTCCAAAAAATTTCAAAGCCATTCAGCTTCTTCAGCTGTTTTGTCTAATGCTATAAACTCGGATTCCATAGTTGACCGAGCTATGCATGTCTGCTTTGTGGATTTCCAAGATACCGCTCCTCCACCGATTGTGAATATATACCCACTAGTGGATTTAGAATATTTTGTATTTGATATTCAATTAGCATCACAATATCCCTCTAAGATAGCGGGATACTTTTCGTAATGTAATCCATAGTTTATAGTATATTTTAAATATCTAAGAACTCGCATCAGTGTTTTCCAATGGGTGTCGTTTGGATTACTCGTAAAACGACTCAGCTTGTTGACCGTACAGGCAATATCCGGACTTGTGCAGTTTGTGAGATACATTAAGCTGCCTATTATCTGAGAATATTCCAATTGAGATATGGGTTCACCATAGTTTTTCGCTAAGTGTTGACTTAGATCCATAGGTGTTTTTACTGTAAAGAAATTGTTCGCATTGAACCTTTTCAACACTGACTCTACATAATGGGATTGTGTCAAAACTATCCCATCGGATATCTTGAGAATTTTAATTCCCAATATAACATCTGCTAGACCTATGTCTTTCATATCGAAATCCAACGCTTGTGACGCCTAAGGATCTGGAAAATAAGGGTCTCGTCAGGATGAAGAATCGTAAGCTTCGAGCGTCTCGATCAATCGAGAATGATGCCTATGAAATTCTATTTTTCATTCTGTACTATGGCAGTAATGTGTTCACTGAAATCCTTCGGGATTATGGTGATGGCAAGGAATTTTCCAACACCGTCGATCTTTACGTTCCCGATCAAGTGAAGTTCCCACCGAGGACGTCAAATATGATCCTGTCCGGAAGATGAGATAGATAAAACTGCGGTGATGTGGCTGGAATGTTGACCGAACCGTCATGACTCGAAGGGAGAAAGGCGGGTGAGCTGTCATCTGGGTTGATCAAGTCATCAGAAGACCTCTGGTTATCGCTACCTGCAAACAGCGACCGAGTTATCTTGGTCCCTGACACTTCAATGCTTGAGGCAGATTCCGAAAATATATAAGGAGCAAGATAAATATTAGAGTAATGAAATGCGTGAAGAATAAGCACGGGGAAGTACCTTGGCCCAGGGAATACTCTCTGGTAGACCGGTGAGCTGGTCATAACGCTGATCGAATCGTCATGACTCGGAAGAGTAGATGAATGTGGGCAGTATGAAGAGCTGGATTTAGGGAGCCGATGGTCGG
Organism: Zingiber zerumbet; assembly: GCA_037833815.1. Taxonomy (NCBI): domain Eukaryota; kingdom Viridiplantae; phylum Streptophyta; class Magnoliopsida; order Zingiberales; family Zingiberaceae; genus Zingiber; species Zingiber zerumbet. Next base: position 20,276 of record JBBMJZ010126187.1, on the reverse strand, counting down.
AGTATAACAATGGCTTGTAGGCCGGACCATAATAATGGCTAGCAGGCCAGAATGTGACAGTGGCATGCATGCCTGAATATAACAGCGGTGTGAAAGCCGAAACACCATGTCGGCGTGAAGGCAACAATGTCAGCACACAACAATGGCATGAAGGTCGAACGACTCAAAGGCCGGAACACAATCAAATCAGAGTCCACTAGCAGCGGGGGCTTGGAGGACCGATCAGCGTTAGAAGCATATGACAGTGTGGATCTCAATGATGGTGGATGCTAACTCGTCGAATCGAAAGGTGAGACATCGGAAGGTCGGATCCCATGGCGGGGTGCCGGGAAGCAACGCCGACGACTAGGGGATACTTGCCGAGGGTTGTGGAGCGACGTTGTCGACTGTGGGCTACTCGCTGAGGGTTGTGGAGTAGCGTCGATGGCCATGGGCTGTGGAGTCGATCTGACTTTGTGACCGACAAAGAGGAGGCAGATTCGGCGTTATGGTTGGCGGCATGGCCGGCAACATGGCTAGCGTCGTCCGTCGTGTAGGAGAGGTGGTCACCAGACCAAAATGCCCTTCTTATCCTTCACGTGGCCATCCCCCTTTTACGTACCGTATCAAAGAATTTTATAAATAATACTTTTTATAAATAAGGAACAATAGTAAAAAGTAGTGAACACTTGACATCATTTTCAAATAAAATTATGTTTTCTCTTAATGATTTAATAATTATTAGGATTGAATTATTATGTAATATTGGACGCAATTTTGCTCTTAAAATATGAAATAAATGAAAAATGTTATGATAAAAAAAATCATAGATAAGGAATGAAATAGAATCACAACAAAAAGGAAGAAAGTTCTGGCTATGATGACAGAAAGGCTAATATTAAAGAAAGATTTTTGCTAGAGGAATACATAATTAATAACTAAATTACATTATTTTATGAAATCTTTCAGAAAAATGTCTTGCAATGTTTGGTTAGCATTTCGAAGTTCCATGCACAGATTTTAAAATATAATGAATTCATTTACCATGATCAAAGAAATCAAAAAGAATTTGAAGAGACCAAAAAAAAAGACTAATTGAGTTCTTATTTGATGTGGCATAATTTTAACACTATGCATCTAAATAACTTATAAGCAATTTGATTCTGTGCCCGTTGGTCAACTAAGCTTAACCATTACTGTTTTGGTAAAGCTCCAATTGTGTGTCAATGCCTGTTCAAAATTCAACTTTCTATCATTCTTTTCTTATTCCGAACAATTTCCAAAAATATATCCGATTTGTCAGAGAATGTATACTCGTAAACGTGAATAATAAAGATCATATTTTTGTTGAGAAAATATTAAGATTGATTGCTTTTGAATATAGGTCCTATATATGGAGAGTAGGCTATTGGCTAGGTACAGTGGTAGCAAAGTTGTCTAACAACTTTCTACACTAAAACTAGTCTAACATCTTTCTTTTAAGGATATTATTTGAGCATATAGAGGTCAGCAGTCAGCTGATTTAAGACTCCCCAACTACAACAACCAGGTAGGCTTAATAAAACAAACTATCTTTAAACAGGCAGATATCAGTCTAACATTCTTATATTTTTGTATTGGAATCCAATGTCTAGGTCTATTCTTCATTTTTGTGCTGAGCCATTATCATATACTCCATAAATTGGAGGGTGTTATATTTGGCGATCCCGAACTTACATTGCTTAATGATAACAACAATGATGCCAATGCTGACGATGATGATTCATTTTGTTCCTGTTAACTTTTCCATGTGGAGCCTTATTAGGGAATAAGTTTCTGCTGTTACTCTGAAAAACTGAAGCATGATAAATCTATCAAGATAAAACCATATTGGTAACTAAAATTATTGTGGTAAATAGTAAATTCTTAATATGGTTCAGCATAAATGCAAGACACAACTGGAAACCAACTATTTTATATGGTTTTTTACTAAAACTGTGAGTGGTGAAATTGTTTATGGTAGTAAACACATGGATCATACAAGTGTTTTGTCTTAATTATCTTATCTAAATGGAGCCGCATCAGGGAATTAGTATTTGCTTCTACTCTGGAGCAAACTGAATATGATAAATCAGTCAAGATAAAACTATATTAGTTGCTAATTTAATGTAATAAATAGTAAACACTTAGCATGGTTTAGGAAAAATGCAAGAAACAGAAATGTTATTTTTGTACACTTTTTGTTTAAGCTGAGTAGTGCTAAGTTCCTAAACTAGCAAAGCAGCTATCTTCTTCAACTTTGTACCATTCTACTCATTTTAAATTGCCAAGGGAACAGTGTAGAAGATCATTTTCATATATTAGTGATCACTGTTGTCTTACACTGCTAGTGGTAATTGCAAGTTTATCATGTTCTATCTAAAAGGAATGGTCATTGTAGATATGAGATTAGTAGTTCATTCATGGAGGCTATTGATTTTGTTTTTATTTGGATAATTGTTGTTATTAGTAGTTCACTTTTATTTGGCTGTTGATTTTGTTTCCATTCTTATTTTATTGTACTTGGTTGATAGTGATACCGTATAGCCGACCCCACCTAGTGGGATAAGGCTTGATTGTTGTGGTTGATAGTGATACCATATGGTACAATTAAATACTGGTATGACTGATGTGTATCAAGCAACATAATCTTGTTCTAGAAGTCAATTTACCTAGGTTACATAATCTTGTTAAAGAAGTGGATTCAATTAGGCTAGGCTTGAATTAGTTTGTTTCCTGTATCTGTTTTTTGCGTCCTTCCTGTTTGTACAAATTTTACCAGTTAATGGTTTATTTTTATTTTTATTTTTGTATTATTATATATATGGAAGGTAAATTGAGAGTGATCTAGTTTTACCTTGTTGATTCTCATACAGTCAAGATTTAAATGAATTAAAGTATTTGATGTCAAGCAGTAACATTTTGTTTATATTCATGAGATACTGACGGCCTGGCGGAGGCGCTGGAGGCGACCAAATCACCTTTTGCCACCATGAGTTGAATGAATCATACTGAGAATTTGTTGTCTTCATTGGAATTTGGCATTTAAAGTTTGTTCAAGAGTGTATACCTGTTATACAATGCCTCACTGAAATTATTATCCATCAGTCCTTGAAAGCAAATTACCAATTGTCTTGTCATTATTTCACTTTAGTAGGCAGCAGTTTTCTTTCCTTTCTATAACTGAAGTTACCTTGGTGCACTGAAATGAATTATGATTCTCTTGCTAGGCATATGAAAAAGGTCTGATGATTGCTGTAATCCCATTCACTTCAAAGGTAGTTCCTTTTAGATTTTAGTTGTGTAGAATATTGCTCTCTTCTTTGTTTGCTTGTTATATACTTGTCATATATTCTAGGTTTTGGAACCATGCCATTCCAGTTTAGCTTATCAACCTCCCAATCCTTGGACTATGGGGATTCTAAGTTTGCTTACTGAGATCTATAATCTTCCAAACCTCAAAATGAATCTGAAATTTGATATAGAGGTAAGAACCACTTTGTTCATGATAGCTCAAGCATCTATATAAGAGATTTTAGGTTTATGCAGTTATTCCAAATCTTATTCTTGTATTGCAGGTTTTGTTTAAGAATCTTAGTGTAGATATGAAAGAAGTTAAACCAACAACTCTTTTGATAGACAAGGCTCGGGAAGTGGAGGGCAATCCAGATTTTTCAAATAAGGATATCACTGCAGCTCAGCCACCGCTTGTTGAAATTAATTCAGGATTGTTGCCTCCATTGAGTCATGTAGAATTGCAAACTGAGGTCAATAGTTCATCTCATTCAGCAAGCCATCCCAGTGCAATAACTCAAGTAGTTAGTGATTTTTCCCTTCCCTCATTGATGAATCTTCAATATTTTTTTCTTCTAATCATGTTTTATACTTTTGTGCTGTTGTCCTGGGGCAGTATGCTGCTGCTCCACATACCACTTCAGGTTCCATTTTGGAGGAAGACAAAATTGGCATTGTGAATGTACCTGAACGAGTTCCATCTGTTCAGGGTTTGACTCAAGTTACACCATCCCCATCACCTTCCCCTTCACCCTCTCCATCACCTTCACCTTTCTCTCTGAACCAGGTTTATTTTTTCATTCATTTTTTGTTTAAAAAGTTTTGGGACACATTGTGCTAACTGTTTGAAATCTGGTGGAGTAATATTTTTATGTCATACTGACTGTAACACTCATCCTTACTTGATTGTTTGATGTAAGCTATGAGGACTTGATTGGGTTTTGTATGTTTTGCAAAAGTAAATATTCATTTATGAAGTGGTTACTGCTGAGCTTAGTTAGAAATCCAGTTGACTTGCATAATTTGATAATTATTTGAGATTTTTCATTCTAATAAGGAACTCTTTAAGTTGATTTAGAAATCTATGAATTATTCTTGCATCAATAAAGTTCTTGTGATGCAAATTGTTGTACTAAAAATTTATTCTTTTTTGATTCATTTCTTATATGCATCACATTCCTTGTGCTTAATGTAATTGATTTGTCTTTGCAGCTTCTGACAATAATTCCCAATTCTGACTCATATATCAATATTAATCCAAAGCTTAGTTCTATGGGGTCAAACATGCATTTTCACAGGTATTTGCTTCTATTTGTTTAATTATCATGTTAATAAGCCTTTCACATCAATATCATGGCCTTGTAATTTTTTTTTTTTGCTATATCAGAATTATTCAAGTGGCAATGGATAAGGCCATAAGAGAAATTGTATCTCCTGTTATTCAGCGAAGTGTTACCATTGCTAGTAGGACAACGAAGGAACTTGTTCTGAAGGTTTCTGTCTTTCTTCAGTAAATGTTATGCCCTAACTATTTTTTCTCTCACAATTTTTCTCCGATTACATATTGTCTTTTCTTCTAGGATTATTCCATGGAAACTGATGACGGTGTCATATCTCGTTCTGCCCACCTAATGGTTGGGACTCTAGCTGGAAGCTTGGCTCATGTGACTTGCAAGGTTCCTATGTTTTATTGCTAGGTTTATGGATCTTAGATCACTTGAGTGCTGTTTTCTACCTAATTTTCTTTTCTTATGTCTGTTTTCATGTTTTGTGTTCTTAATCTTTGAATTACTAGGAACCTCTTCGTGTAGCCCTTTCAAGTAATTTAAGAGGTCTTCTTCAAGTTTTGAATGTGGCAAATGATCGGGTTGAGCAAATAGTTCAGATCCTTACAACTGATCATCTTGATCTTGGTTGTGCTGTAATTGAGAATGTAGCATCGGAGAAGGTACACAATTTCTCTCCTTTTTTTTTTACTGAGATGTTATGCACATTCTTGAGATGTGCAGTGCACATGTTTTTTTCCTGCATATCTTCATTCTATATTCACCCTTGTTATTATATTGCAATGATGTATGAAAATATTTATTGCTTGTGATTCTGTAATTCTATTTTAGTTTGACTACATCCCTGTTTAAATAATAGCCTAAAACAAAATTTGAAACTAAACAAATATTTGTTTTTAGTATAGTCACTCAAAAATTAAATAAAATGGGATAAACTAAACCAGATCTTTTAGACATTTGCTAATTGATAATTTATATAACTAGGCTCAGCTGAAAATTAACTCAACCTCAATTCTTCCTCATGAAGTGGCTAATTTTACCTGATTATTTAGGTTAGCAAATACTGATTTCCAGAATAAATTGTGATAGAAGGATTGGATATAGACACAGAAAATGTCTTGAAAAATTAGTAAGATGCTGAATATATTGGGTACAAGTCTAATTTGTGGCAAATTTATGCTAGTTCTTCTCTTAGAGATGGCTGGGAGATGTATTGTTCAATATTGTCGATTATGCTCCGGCAAACGAACATTCTTTCTGAGTTTTATTTGGGTATGATGCGGTGCATGCTTTTGTTGTCTGCTTGCAACTCTTTTAAATATTTGTTTCTGCAAATTTCTACTGGTTCTCTTGTTTGGATGAACAACAATTCTTAGCATATAGCCTTTTGACTCTTATCAATATTTAGATTGCCCTATTTAAGATGTTAAAATATATTAATTGTATCTTTCTGTGGAAGAATGACTACTGAGATGAATATTAACTATACTTATTCTAACTTAATTTTTTTTTAGATGCACAAGGGTTTTTAAAATGTGATTTTTTGATGTTGTTATAAATTAATCACTTTGTCATTATGTCTTCTCGCAAATTACAACTATTGGAGCATCTTTTTGCTAAGGAATTTTCTTTTTTAGGCTGTTGAATTGATTGATGGAGAGATGGCCCCTTCATTGGCTGCCATGAGGAAACAAAGGGAAGCATCTGGACCTGCATATTTTGATGCCCTTTATGCACAAGGGCCGCTTTCACGAATTCCAGAGGCACTTCGGCCAAAGCCTGGCCACCTCTCCCTTTCACAACAGCGTGTCTATGATGTAAAACAAAAACCTGATGTTATTGCATGGTTAATAACATTTTGCTCAGCTCCTTTTATTTTTTATTACCCATTTCCATGTAGGATTTTATCAAGAATATTTGGCAAAATCAATCTGGTCAGAATTCAACTGCTGCTGCATCTCTTGGCCTTCCTGGTTTGGGCACTTCTGTGGGTAATTCTTCTCTGTCACGTGTGTATGATTCAAGTTCTGGTAGTGTCAGTTCCAATGTCTATGCCACTTCACAAGTAGCTCCCTTCAGCACGACTCAACCCTTGGACCTTATCACGGAAGAGTCAGAGCGTGGTTCAGCACAACTACTTAGGTGTATTAATTAGTTACTTTGCAGTTAGTAAATTAACTTTCAAATTGTTGTGATATCACTTTTTTAAAAAATATTCTTGCAGTGCCTCCCCAACTTATGGTGCCAATGATGGTCTTACCCAACATGGGGGTGAAATTAGTTCTACTGTAGCTTCTGTTGTTAGTGCTGCAGATCTGCACACGGTTGATCCAGCAGTTGCAACCAAAGTTGGTGTTGAAAACTATGGTAGTTTTTATCTGAAACTATGCACACTTATTTTTTTCTTTTCTTTTTATATCAGGATTTGACGAATGTGGTGGCACCATCTGCTTCAGCTTCTATGGATCGTCTAGGAACTGTTTTACCTGAATCATTGCTGAGCACTGGGGAAGCTTTGGAGAAATACTTGCAAGTTGCTCAAAAGGTTCATTGATTCTACCTATGGTCGTATGCTAATGCAGTATTTCTACAGAATATGATTTGCTCAAAATGGTCATTAATTACATAGAGGTGGTGTGATGGATTATATCCCTTTTAGTGTTGCATGAGATTTTTTGGTATATACTACTACTGTGGAATTATGCAACTGTTACGTATGCCAAGTGGTTTACTAGAATTAGACTAAATTTGATTTGCACAGGAGTTTTGTAAACCCTGGTTGTATTACAGTGAAGTTCAGAACTCGTATTTTTAGGATCACCTCTAATGAGATTTCTAATAAATCATTTAAGCACTAATGCTGTTGTATTCAAATAAAAATGGACAAATGAAAATTTTCGAGTTTCTGAAATCAAATGTTTCTCGTATGCCTGTGCATTATTCTTTGTTATGCTATGGGTGCAAATGCCAATTATCATTGTTTCTTGTTTGTTAATTAATCTGTATTTAAGTAAGATTCTTATTAACTAACTGTTGTGCAATTTTATCGTATAAACGGGAGAATATGTGTGTTGCAAGGTTTTGGATCTTCTGATTTTTTCCTGTACCAGATACAATTAGTATGTTATCAGTACACAAGGATTATGTTGATGTAATTCTCAGTGTCTATCCCTCTCTGTTTCTATCTTTTTCTTTTCAATGAGCTTAGGCATAAGCACCAGTGATATATTTAATTGCAGAGCAAATGGTACACTGGTAAGTGTATTTAATCTATATTCTCATTGATGTGCATTGGATTATGATCCTTTGCTTTTAGTGGACAATCGTGTAAACCTTCTGCCCAATATTGCATTTAGAAAGAGAAATGACTACTTGTCTTTGGTGACACCTTAAAGGGCTTAAAACTAACTTGAATTGGAGCCAAATTGTGATTTTTTGTCTTGTTTGTTGTGTTATTGATTGAATGTGTCATGGAGGAATTGGGTGCGTGCATGACTTATCCCAGAAGAAACGTTGGTCAAAGTAATATGTAGAAACCATTAACTACTTACTATTTTTTTATCCGATTATGAAGCTTCTTTTGCTTGAAACAGGGAGCTCGTGAAAGAGTTAAGAGGGGTAGTTATACAAAATGAGAGAGCATTTTGACTATCATAAACATGTATATTTTTTTCTGAGATTTTCGATGTAATGCTGGTACAATTAGTTAGAAGATAGGAAAATATTTTCTCAACAAATGAAGCCTTATTTTCTCTTTAATGTTGGATCAAATTAATTTTTTTTTTACCCTTCAACTTATTCTAGAATTTTAGCATTGTTGGCACATCGGCAACCGCTCCCTAAACGCATCTTATTTAATTTAGAGCTTTTCAAGATTTTTCCAAAGAATCAGTTAATAATTTTTCCACTACAATTATAATTACACAAAATTCTTTCAGTTGGAAGCTATGATTGCTGCAGATGCCAGAGATATGGAAATTCAGGTTAGTTTGTCTCTATTCTTTGTCAACTTCGTTTATTTTATTTTATTTTTTTCTTCCTGCGTTATTTTTCACTAGATGTTAACTTTTTTCATAATTGTATTTAGGGAGTGGTTGCTGATGTGCCAGAGATCATCTTGAAATGTGAAAGTCGAGATGAAGCCTCATTAGCTATAGCCCAAAAGGTTTGTTGATTGTTTTGAGTAGCTTGCAAGAATTTTAGGTATAATATAATAACATTGCTGGGTCATTCAGGTTTTCAAGAGCTTGTATGAAAATGCATCAAATGCTCTCCATATTGCTTCCCATCTAGCAATTCTAGCCGCCATACGAGATGTTTGCAAACTTGTTGTCAAAGAATTGACAAGCTGGGTATGTGTCTACTGTTAGCCCTCTGTTGGAGGCTTTTGTCGAGCCTTTCTTTGACAATATCAAGATCAATTTCATTCATAATTAGCCTTTTCTTATTTGATGTTTGGTCTGAAGAACATGGTAGATTTTTGTGATATTTCATCCATCATGTATTGTTACATTCATTGGCATATTAATGCAAAACTTTCATTCCCAAATTTCCTTAATTGTTTGGTGTCGTTGTGTTGTCTTCGATCATGGGATCTGGGCAATTTAATTCATATATTTTTATATAAATACAGTATTTATAAATTGTGGCCAATCTGGCAATATAGAAATATTTATTAATGTGACTGCCATGTTCTATTTTATTTTCTCAGTTATATTCCATTTGAATTGAATAATTTTAGTTTTGGAGTCAGATTGCACTTAGCTTTTATCCCTTTTTTCCAGATAATTTACTCTGATGAGGAACGAAAGTTTAACAAAGAGATAACTGTGGGCCTTATTCGTTCTGAGTTGCTCAACCTTGCTGAATACAACATCCATTTGGCTAAACTTATAGGCGGGGGAAGGAATAGTAAGTCAAAAAACTAGCATTTCATTTTGATGTTGGATTACTTTTTACTGTAGATGATGCTTGTGACTAAGTGCCAAATTCCATTGTGATGTCCATAAAGGATGAATTTGTCTTGTGAAAGCACAGAGGAGATTTTTGTTATTTCTAATTAGGGTCATATACTGAATCATGCTCTTTGAGTCTACTTAAAAAGAAATAAAACTTTAGTACCTTCTCCAGCACTTGGTACTGCCATCTATTACTGCATATATATTCTTATTGATTTGATTCATCTTTGGCTTTTACGGGGAAAAAAATCTTGATGCAAAAATATTGTTTGAAATTGTATTGTTTTGTTGCAGATCATTAACAATATTAATCAGAATTCTGAAAGATGACTTCTTCCTCTGAGTAACTTATAGGCAACCATGCAATTCCTCTATCAACTATGTTAATCTAGAGAATTTAGTTCTCTCTCCCTCCCTTTTGTCTCCCCAACTTGTTTTGTGTAAAGGTCTTTATCATGTACCCTTCTACCAAGGCCTTCTCTCGTTTCCCCTAGTCCTATCTTTGATTTATTCATTTTGACTTCATTGGACGGGTAACTTTTATTCCTTCTCTCTGTAATTCTCTTTTATCCCTTCACTCCCATTAGGAGAATTTATTATCCATTAGAAAAGCTTATTATATGCTGTTATGGTCAAAGCATACTTTTCCCCTCTGAGCCACTTTCATTTTCAGTGGCACACTAGATTCCTAACTGTTTTATCAATATAGATATTAAAATAATATCAAGAAAATTATATATATATATATATATAGATAGATAGATAGATAGATATACACTTTCTAAATTTATTCTTTTATAGGAATTCAAAATAATCCTTGCTGTCTACTACTCATGTTGAACTCACACTCTTAGCGCGGAAGAATAATGCATGTCTGTTGAATCTTTCATCTTGATTATAAAGGCTTATACCTGCATAAACTTGTTAACTTGTTATTTTTTACACCCGCTTATTTATCACCTTTATGTGTGAATTATAAAGGTTTATACCTGCTTAAACAAGTTAATTTTTTTTCTTAATTTTATTTAGTCACCTAAATATACCTGCTTATTTATCACCTTTCTAACTTTGTGTGTGTTATAACGGTTTATACCTGTTTAAACAAGTTAATTTTTTTTTTCTTAATTTTATTTAGTCACCTAAATATACCTGCTTATTTATTGCCTTTCTAACTTCATATGCATATATCGACTTTTATAGGAAATCAAGCAACCCTTAATGCGTGTCTCTTGAATCATTCAACTTGATTATAAAGGTTTATACCTGCTTAAACAAGTTAACTTTTTATTACTTAATTTGTATTTTGTCACCTGTGTATTTATCACCTTTCCCACTATTAAAAATGAATCAAAACGTTGAAGATGGTTCATAAACTGTCTTCCTTTCTTAGTCAAGTGCCTTGTTAATGCCTTTGAAATTTTGAGTTGGTTCTTCAATTTGCTTTTTACTTTTGACAATAGAAGTGATGTCAAAAGCATTGGCAAATCTTGAATACTGGGGACTAACCATTCTGTTCATTCACAGAACCAGCAACTGAGTTTGCCATATCCCTTGTGCAAACTTTGGTAATTCAGGAACCTGGTGTAAGCATGTCAGAGCTGTACAATCTCATTGAGGCTTTGTCAAAAGTACTTTTATTTTCTTCTGATCATTTTCTCTAACAATTGGAATTTCTCATTATGTTATTTTCTCTAACAATTGGAATTTCTCATTATGTTATTTATGTTCTTGCAGTTGGCTATGAAGCCTGGGTCACCAGAGTCATTGCAACAGTTAGTTGAGATTGCTAAGAGTAATGTAACTACTTCTTTATCTGTGAACAGAGAAGATAAGATCAAGCAATTCAAGGATAAGAAGGTATTTTTCCATAAATTAAGTCAGCAAAGTGTTTTCATCTGATGCTCACATTTTCAGCAAGATGTTAATTTGCATCATGTGCAACATTCAACATCTTAAACCTTTCTTTTAGCAGGGTCTTTCTGGTCTTTCCTTGACAAACAGGGAGGAGCTTGATTCTAATGAGCCATCACCTGCTGATCCTGCTGGTTTTCGTGAGCAGGTATTCAATTATATACTTGTTTGTTTTTTATGCTTATGTTAAATGTGTCCATTTAAATTGAATCTTTATTGTAAGTCAGTGAAGAATAAAGTGAAATGCTCTCAGGATGCTCTCATATGTTTGTAGGTCTGTACCATTTACTAATTCACTAGTATGATCATGAGTGATCACAATAATTCCATGCCTCTAATGCTTTTCTTCTTCCTCTGTTCTACCTAAATTGGCTGCCCTTTTCTTGCTTCTTCCATGGCCCTATCTATTCTTGATCTCTTTTTCTCTCTCAGCTTCCTTTACTTTTGCAATCAAGCAATACTATATGTTTGACTGCATTTGCATGAAATTGTTTGGTTGATAATTTCTGTCTCTTCCACCATGCTTTTTTCTCTATTCCATCTCTGTTCTGTAGCATCCTTGCTTTTTTTTTGTTTCCCTGCTAATTCTCTAAGTTTATCTGAAATTGTTTTATGTTCAGGCACCATATAATTTCTGACACTTGATTCTTTTTGTCGTGTGGTGGTGCGAAATTTTATGATGATTTTTTTTTAGAAACTGAATGTAAGCACTGTTTCACTATCTAAATATGCTCCTCTATGATTTTTCTCTCAATATTTATTGTCTTGATGCTTAAACGTTTTTATCTTGTCAGGGTCACGTTAATTAGTAATTTAGATCTCCTGCTGTATCGGGTGACCATAACTTTGCACAATTGGCGGTTAGACCTTCTGCAATCTTACAATCCAACAATAACCTTATCAAAACAAATTATTGGGAGATATATTTTGTAAGGAGATTTACTGAGAGTGGATGATTAAATACTAAAAAATTATGCCAATAGGATAATGTAAACTGCTAATTATGCCTAAGCCTAAGCCTAAGCCATCACAGTCTGACTAGGATTGACAATAATATGAAACCGTGAAAGTTCAATATTATAACCTTATCAAAGCAAATTATTGGGAGATATATTTTGTAAGGAGATTTACTGAGAGTTGACGATTAAATACTAAAAAATTATGCCAATAGGATAATGTAAACTGCTAATTATGCCTAAGCCTAAGTCATCACAGTCAGACTAGGATTGACAATAATATGAAACCATGAAAGTTCAATACTATAACCTTATTAAAGCAAATTATAGGGAGATATATTTTATTAGGTGATTTACCGAGAGTGGATGATTAAATACTAAAAGATTATGCCAATAGGATAATGTGAACTGTTAATCGTTCTTAAGCCTAAGTCATCACAGTCAGACTAGTCCTGATCTGCTTTGTGTTTTAATATCATTCAGCACTCCAATATAAGTCTGTCATGGGAGCATACCCTATACCTGAACATATTTAAAACCTTAATATTAATTCTTAAGAACTTAACATCAGCTCAGGACTCTTTGGCGTCAAACTGTTCTAATTCTTTATATTATCAATTTTGGATGCTATTTGTCAGATATGCCATTTTTCTCAGGATGCTTCCTTTATATTTTTTTTATCTGGACACTGATCTTGTTGCTATTGAAAATTTCTTTGAATATGATACAGATTACTACCTACTTTGCTGATTGGTGCCGGATATGTGAACTTCCCACGACAAATGAATCAACCTACAGTCATTACATTTCTCAGCTGCAACAAAATGGTTTACTAAAGGGTGATGATATCACAGATCGTTTTTTCCGTGTTTTCACGGTAATACAAGTGTTTCCATCAGTTTTGGTTCTAGTATATGTTGTTTGGTTTACTAATTCCTACAGCATATTTTAGGAGTTATCTGTCACTTACTCTAAAGTTGTGCATGAACAAACACAACTGTTATCTTTTTTTTCAATTGATTCATATGCTAAGCTCGTGGTTCTTGTGTTAAAGGTATGTTCACTTGCTGTTAGCTTTTTGTCACATTCGATTCTGCTTTAGCATGTTTGATTAGGCAGCTACTTTTTGTGTAGCCTATTGTATGGAAAATGACTTTTTATTTTGTATTTAGTACTGTTCTATGGATCAGGGATCAACTAAAGCTCTTCTGCTTCCCAAGGTTAATTTCAACACTTCTGTGTTTTTTTTTTTTTTTTTGCTGCTGTTTAACTATTTATTCTGGGCAAAAGTTCATGTTTAACTTTTTTTGTCAATACTCATTTTTGGACAGATTTTATCTGTTACTGTAAGAGTCATCCAAAAAGATGCAGAAGAGAAAAGGCTTTCCTTCAGCCCACGACCATATTTCAGATTGTTTATCAATTGGCTTTTGGATCTAACTTCCCCTGACATAGTTGATAATGTTAACTTTCAGGTTCTGACGTTTATGTTTTTGTTTTCTAATCTTTTATTATGAGCCTGTGTTTCCACAGCGTGGTTTATCTCATGTTGAAATATAATTGCAGGTGTTGACATCTTTCTCAAATGCTTTCCATGCATTGCAGCCTTTAAAAGTTCCTGGATGGAGGTGTGCCACTTTACCTATTATTTCTTATGGTTAATCAAATATTCATAAATGTAATTATGATATATTTCATAGATTCTATGATTCTTCAAATAGTTCAACATTGTAAAACATATCTTGGACGATGTGTTATCTCTCTATACCATGTTCTGGGACACCCTTGATCTAGCCAGATATTAGGCTAGAGATGTTTCTCTGATTAGTTTGGTAGTGACTTAAATTTTTCTTAATAATGTCACTTTATTTATGAATTTGATGTAAATGTTTAAAATTCATTCTCTCTCTCTCTCTCTCTCTCTCTGTGCAACCATTTATACAAATATTTGACCATTGCCCATCTTCCACATCACTTAAGCTGACCAAATTAACAATTCAATTGTTTTATGTTTATATCCCTCTTCTGGCTCATGCTCTTTCAGCTTTGCTTGGCTTGAGTTGGTGAGTCACAGAAGCTTCATGCCAAAATTGCTTACATGCAATACACCCAAGGGTTGGCCATTCTTCCAGCGCTTGCTTGTTGATTTACTCAAGTTCATGGAGCCATACTTGAGAAATGCTGAACTTTCAGAATCGGTTTGTTTATTTTTTATTTTTTTGTTTTCTTATTTATGTTTGAAAGAAGAAGGGGAGCCTTGGCGCAACGGTAAAGTTGTTACTGTGTGACCAAATGGTCACGGGTTTGAATCCTGGAAACAACCTCTTGCAAAAAGTAGGGTAAGACTGACAATAGATCCTTCTCCGGGACTCCGCATGACGGGAGCTTCGTGCACCGGCTACCCTTTATTTTTGTTTGAAAGAAATTAACCCAACTCATATCATTGCCTTGGTGTGTGACACTGTAGGTGCAACTTTTATATAAAGGGACTCTTAGAGTGCTGCTCGTTCTGCTGCATGATTTTCCTGAGTTTCTCTGTGATTATCACTTTAGTTTCTGTGATGTGATTCCTTCAAGTTGCATCCAAATGCGAAATGTCATTCTAAGTGCTTTCCCCCGTAATATGCGGCTTCCTGATCCATCAACTCCCAACTTAAAGGTTGTTATTTCATGAAATGATACTATTTTTTTGCAAATATTTTGGTGCATAGAACAGAGAGAAAAAAATACATATGACCTTCATTGGTTTTTCTGTTTTTCTGCAGATTGACCTGCTTCCAGAAATCAGCCAACCACCTCGGATTCTCTCTGATGTAGATGGTATTTTAAAAGCAAAACAAATCAAATCTGATATTGATGAGTGCCTTAAGGTAGTGGGTTAAACTGGTTTATTGTTATGGATATTACTAAATTGCAATCTATGTTCATCATAGGACATCATTAGTTCTTGTTTCATAATAAGTCCTAATTTAAACTTGAACTTAAATGTTAGCTGCGAGTATACTGGTGTTCTGTACTCTTTTCATGTAATACTGCAGACATCCGAAGTATCCTCATTCATAAATGAACTGATTCCAAGATTATTGCTTCCTCAAAGTGAAGCAAACCTGGCTGGGACCCGTTATAATGTACCGTTGATCAACTCACTTGTGCTTTACATTGGGATGCAGGTATTTGTTTCTTTGCATACTTCTAGTTCAAGTAAAACTTGGCTTTGGGGTATTTGTGCCACTATTTCAATCTAGAAAATATAAAATAAATTATGCTTCCCATCCCTGAAAATTTTTCTCTGTAATTGGTAGAGCTTTTTCAATATTTTCAAAAAAGAAACCCATTTGTGATAATGTTGGAGAATATTGATTTCAGTAGATCAGCATACTTTAGAGTTATAAACAACATATCTAGTTAATTATCCTATCCTAGCATTATCTTTATTCAGAAAGTTGAGGGCTATTTAATAAAGTGAATGAAAGGGCTTGTGTGCATATATGTAAGTAGTAAAAAAAAACCCCTTTACCTTGGTCTTCTCTCTAATTTTGCTGAGAGCTCTTTTTTTTCACATGTAGTAAAAGAATTTGGATCCTATTGATTTCTTAAGCTGTCATTTTCACATGCATTACTTGTTGAAAGAATTATAGATGCGGTTTTCCATTCACTGGGAGCTTTATAGTTTTTTATATGGTTCATACCTATGCTAGAGACTCAGACTCCAACATCTTAGTTGACACTGGACGCTCCTATTGCTCCTATATTTATTGTTATCATTATTATTTTAAAAAAAACATGTCAAAACTCTGGGTACTTGCTTTGGTTGTATCCTTTTCAATTTCATTTTATTGGTCTATTTATCTACATAAACTAAGCAAAAATAATGTGAAGCATCTTCATATCTAGTCTATTCCTACAAATATGCAAGTGAAGCTGAACTAGTTTACCCAATTACTCATCACATGCAATTCTTATCTAACATTGGTGCGCAGAAGGATCATTTTGTAAAAAAAGACGCTTGGTCATGATGCATTTTTGTGTTTGATTTCTACTTGCATTTCTTTTAAATTTTGATGGGTTAGACTTTGTTCTTCAATATTTTTTTTTCTATTTTTACATGGGATTTTTTATTTGTGGCACAGGCTACACAATTGCTACAGAACAAGTCTACTGCATCCACCCAACAAGTGAATCACAACGGCCCATTGGATCTTTACCTAGTTAGCACACCTATGGAAATTTTTCAGAGTTTAATCAATAACATAGACTCTGAAGGACGTTACCTCTTACTTAATGCAGTTGCTAATCAACTGCGGTACCCTAATAACCACACACATTACTTTTCTTTTGTCCTGCTGTACTTATTTGCGGAGTCCAAACAGGTTAGAATATGCTATTTCATTTCTCTTCTTTTTAATGGCTTTCAATGACTTTTTATTTCCAATATGTTTACTTGATAAATTTTAACTTTTCTTCTTTTTTTGACAACTTCTGATGATGAAGCTAGCATTTCCAGTAGGACCACTAGTAAGAAAATGAAGTCACAGAATTTTACTTGCAACAGGTTCCTTCTTAGTCAGACAGATGAGAAGAGATTGTATGATGGTACCGAGATTGAAAATCTGCACCATTCTTGAAGTTGTGGTCTCCATTTTTCTCCTTTTCATCGAACTGACTAATATTAGCACACAACCTTTTCCCCTACTTTTTCTTGTTTCCCCTTGCATTTCCTATCTAATCCCCCCTTGTAAAAAGGCCATAATATTGCAAAGCAGGCTGACCATCTTCAGGTGTATAAAAGATACTATAAAAAATTAATATATAAAGACTTCCAAAATTACACCTTAAAATTGCATTTACTAATCTAATTGTGATTACTTTCAATGCATAATATTTCATGTAAAATTTAAGCATTGATAGCCTTTGTAACAATTCTATCAGTAAAACATATAGGAAGATAGATAGCAAGCAGGGTAAGCATTTTGAGGTGAACAGTGGATAAGAGTGTGAACTACCACGCATCAAAACTCACTAGGGACAGTTCAAACATGACACTTTCATGTGAGTTGAAAAAGAGTACAATATGGAGATGCAACTGTGATAACACAAACATGTGAGAGGTAGAATTTTAAATTTATCTTGTGTTGAGGTGTTTCCACCAAATGTTCATGACGCCTACATTGCTTAGTGCCAGAGGTAAGAATCCTCGCTTCAGCTACCTCCTTTTGCCTGTCAGAACCTCATGGACTCTTGTAGAATAATTAAATGTTATCAAAAACACAAACCAGTTCACAACTTTGATGTCTGTTCTCTTCATTTACCTCAAGTTTTCTTGTTGGACACCCCTCCTTTCAGATATTCATACCCAAGTACGAGTAACATAGGTTCACAACTTATAGAAAATTATTGGATGTTTTAAAGTATGTTTATTGATTGTACACTGCTGATGATATATATCTAAGATATTAATAATCTAGAAAGATTTTAAAAATCTAAAATTGACTAATCCTAAAATACATTAGAATAATCATAAGATTCTGTAGTCATTCTTAGCCTTCAAAGTTTCTTGCTTATCATCATTGTCATCACCAAGCCAAAGTTTTTTTACTTATCAAAACAAGAAAATATTACATTAAATCTTAAACGTCAGTATTTTTTTTGGAAAAGTTGTTTATATAATTTGTAGTAGCTTGCAAATTCATGATGCAGACCTATGACTAATTTAACTTATTTTGTTTCGAAATGAGACGTTGCATTATGCTTCCTCTATTTGTGGCTATAATATAACATCAGCAGCAAAATAAAATAATTTAAGGTTATTTTATATGCGCAACTGAATCTTTAAGAAATAAGGTATTTCCTTTCCTCTGACCTAGTTGTGCTTGAGGAAGCTGCTACTTTTTGATGATTTAGCAAAGTTGATCATTGTGATACTCTTCTATTCACGTGTTAACACTGCAGTAGCAAAATCAATCTTGCATTGTCTATTACCACTATTTACCTCAATATTTGTTGTTGTCATAATGCTTTCTGAAGCACTTTCTAACTGGTTTTACCGGCTGATGGTAGTTCACTTTTTTCCATATAATTGCAGGATAGCAGCATCCAGGAGCAGATAACACGAGTGCTGTTGGAGCGTTTGATTGTTAATCGCCCCCATCCCTGGGGTTTACTCATCACTTTCATTGAACTGATCAGGGTATTTTTTTTTCATTCTTTCAAAGTTCCACTTTCTGCTAGGTCACCTCCCACCTGTGATCTCACTATATATCTATATATACTAATTATTGCCTATATGTATACGTACAGAACCAGCGGTATGACTTTTGGAATTGTTCATTCACAAGATGCGCTCCAGAGATTGAGAAGTTGTTCGAGTCTGTGTCAAGGACCTGTGTCGGTCCCAAAGCGATGAACGACTCAATGGTATGAGGTTGTATCCGAGATGGTGGTCATTGATATACACGCAAAATCTTTCGTATGTATCAGATGGACGTGGAGATAAGAACCATTTGAGAAATATTGGCAACTATATCACTTCAAGGGTATATGTATGTATGAAATTCATTCGCATAGTTTCTTGCAACCTCCCATTTGTGCCCTAATGGCTCAAAATAAATGATTCAACATTGACATTATTGTGTAGAAATATAGAATCAAAATTATTGAAGGTTCATGTGAATAAGCTTTAGGTATTATAAAAAACGATTTTAAATGGTAAACGATTGGTTGACCACGTATAGCTTGACAGCCATAGGTGGTCACTTAGGTCGGGCTCAATCAATTTGATATTAAGATAAACATTTTGTCCCCCAAAAAAAGTAATCATGATTTTCACTTGCCCCTTAATTTGTAGAAATTGTTTTACCAGGGATTTCAACTGCATCGCAATTCCAAAATAAACTAGAATCCGAGGGCTTTCAATTGTTATTATTTTATGATTAAAGATGTAAACGGTCCGTGTCATCCACTCTATCATATTCAACATTTGATTAATTTATAACGATAGGTATCATTCATCTTCTCACAAGACTTCAATTTTTTGAACAACAGATTTTAATATCAAATAATAAATGTTAATATTAAAATGAATATGTATGCATAGTCATATGTTTTTATGGAGAAGTGTTGTATATTAATGTTCAAATCAATGGCCCTATGTTTTCTAAAGATGTGTTATATATTAATGACCAATGAGGATGCCCAAGAAATAGAGTGTGAAATGGGAAAAGCGGAAGGGCGGGACGAATGAAAAAGGAGAGATGAATGCTAATTTACTTGACTAAAGAAATGAAGAGGGAAAAAGAGGTGAAATGAAGAAAAATGACCACATTGCCTATGTTTATAACATGATCTTCCCCAGTCCAATCCATTCCCAATGTTTCCATAGCAAAGTGTTGAGTAATCAAAGGCATTGCATCTAATTGAGGTTGAGTTCCATCGAGTCAAGTCAGAACTCAATTTATATTAAGTCTAAATATTTTTCACTGAATTGGATGTGTTGGACATTTTATTGGAAGCATTTAGATATCCTATTTTGGGGTGCCAAGACTCTAACATAAGTTGGAGAGCTTGCAATCCTTGGTTAAAAAAAAAAAATGAAAATTAAAAACACACTTAAAGGTCCAACACCATATCTACAATATAACAAAATTAAACCTAAATGACATTACCATCACCATGTATACTTACTCCTCTAATAATAATAATAATAATAATAATAATGTAACGGAGAAGGATCCGAATCACCATTCCCAAAGAGCTAAAGCTAGAACTAGAAGTAGAGCTATCGCCAGCCATTAGGCCACCATGCAATATGCCACAACGAAGTGAAGCAGACGATGAACGAGCCATGCATGCATTTGTGCAGGCAAACCTCCAAACGT
>JBBMJZ010125989.1:0-21747 GCA_037833815.1 Zingiber zerumbet | reverse complement strand
GATCCATTGTACGCAGCCTTACCCTGCTTTTTGCAAGAGGTTGTTTCCAGGATTCGAACCCATGACCTTTTGGTCACATAGCAACAACTTTACTATTATGCCAAGACTCCCCTTCAGTCAAGTCTATATGAAATTGATGAATAAAAATAATAATATTTTTTTAATTCCTTTAAAATTTCTTAACATAGTATCAGAGCAAATCTTAACCCTCATTCTAAAGTCTCACTGTCATTCCAAACTGTAGTCCAAATTCCAATCACCGAGATCAGTGCATGAGCCACACACACCATTACAAGTTTTCTAGTCCAATACCATGTGTCGAAGGATCAACCTCTTATGTTCTTGGATCTATCATAGTCATTCCAACTCCTTCAATTCCACGACACCGTCTTTAATCTTACCTCAGTGTCTTCTAATTTAATTGATGTAACCAAACTCACCCACACCCTTAATGGTTGTTTCATTCTTTCTCTATTATTCTTTTTCAATATCTTACGGCAATGAATATAAATAATAAAGGACATGAGTCTAGGGCCTCTACATCCTTGATGCACAGGTACCTAAGTTCATCGCTTGTTCAGGAATAACCACCCTGTTTGAAACACATTGTTAGTTGGTTTATCATTCTCTCTTAGCATTTAAGAAACTTTGTCCCTAATTTTATAGTCTATTATCATTAGATTGTGACTCATGTCAGTTTCCTAAACACCATCGTTTTAGTTCAAGTCCAAGAGTTAACAAATGAGCTAGTGCTCCTTTGGGTACCTTATCCTATTATGTCTGCGAGTTTAGGTATTTTGTTATTTCTATTGATGATTATTCTTATGATATGATTATACTTGATGAAAAGTCATTCTAAGTTATTCTTTCATTTCTCTATCTTTTTTTGCCGAGGTTAAAACTCAATTTAATATTCTGTACAAATATTGCAAAGTAATAATGTTAAGGAATGCTTATTGAAATATTTTCAAACTTACATGACTCAACATGGCATTCCCCATCAGAACTCGTGTAGACATACCATCTCAGAATAGAATTGTTGAGAGAAAGAATAGACAATTTCTTGAAACTGCAAGAGCTTTATTTTTTTAAATGCAGGTTCCTAAAAGGTTTTGGGCTGATGTAGTTTTCAGAGCTTATTTTTAAATTATATCCCATAGTCCGTCTTCATGGTGAGACTCCTCTTTCCAATTAAGTCGTTGTTTCTTATTGAACCTAGACCATTTAGCTGTACCTATTTTGCTCGAGATATTTGTTCTCAAATCTAAAAACTTGATCCAAAATCTCTAAAGTGTGTATTGCTTGGATATTCTCGAGTTCAAAAAAGAAGGGGAGTCCGGCGCAACTATAAAATTGTTGTCGTGTGACCTCAGGGGTTCAAGTCGCGAAAACTGCCACTTACAATACAAAGTAAAATTGCGTACAATAAACCCAATTGACCCAATGTGGTCCGACACTTCCCTTGGATCTCACATTAGCGGGAGCTTTGTGCACCGAGCTGCCTTGTATTCTCAAGTTCAAATATTGTCGCATCCTCTATTTTTTACTTTACTAAATTTCTTGTTAAGCCTCACGCTTAATCTAGGTGATATATTCCTCCTTATCTGTGTCATGTGCTAGCTTCTTCTTCAATGGATCCAAGTTCAAGTGATGATCTACCAATTGCCCTTCGTAAAAGTAAGCATCAATGTACTTATCCAATACCTTCCTTTGTGTCTTATAATCACTACCACCATCTACTTGTTCCTTTATTGCATCTCTTGATTTTATATCCCATCCTACAACTGTTCATGAAGCTTTATTTCATCGTGGTTGACGTAATGCTGTGATTGAAGAGATGAGTATTTTTGATGACAATGGTACTTGGACCCTAGTCAAATTACGGGAAAAAGACAATTGGATACAAATGGGTGTCTACAATTTAGTCAATCCTAAATGGTCTATTGCTAGACTAAAAACCCATTTTGTTTCTAAAAGGTATGCCCAAAATTATGGAGTGATTATTCTAATACTTATCTCCAATTACTAAACTTACTTTCATCCGATTATTTATTTTCTAGCATTCACTCGTAATTGACCCTTACATCAGTTATACAATAAAAATGCTTTTCTCCATTACGACCATCAAGAGGAAGTCTATATCGAACAACCGCTAAGTTTATTACTCACGAGGATTATCAAAAAGCATGACGTCTTCGTAAATCCTTATATGATTTGAAACAAATTCACCGTGTCTGGATTGACAAATTAAATCAAATGATTAAAAAGTTTGGAATGATGAAATATAAATCTAGTCATTATGTGTTCTATCATTTTATTGGTTGTATACGTGGACGATTTGTTGCTACGGAAAATGATATTGCAGATAGCCTATCTCTTAAATCCCTTTTTCACAGTCAATTTCATACAAAGGATTTAAGGATTTTAAAATACTTCTTGGGAGTTAAGGTAACAAGAAATGAATCTTTTTATGTCAGCGGAAATATGTACTTGACCTATTGCATGAGACAGGAAACTAAAGTTTAACTATATAGTACTCTAATGACTGCTAATCTGCAACTCACAAAAGATGGTGAATTATTTGAGAATCCTAAGTAGTATGAAAGATTGGTTAGAAAGCTAAATCATCTACTGACTCAAGTCACATATTGCATATTTAGTCACTCAATATATGATCTCAAATAGTTAATTATTAGGCAACAGTAAAACAAATTTTGTACTATTTGAAAGGAACACTAAGATGAGGTATCTTGTATAACAACCAAGGTCATACTAAGGTTGAGTGTTTTTTAATGCTAACTGGGCAAGATTGAAAGATGATCAAAAATCCAAATCTAGTTATTGTGTCTTTGTTGGGGAAACCTAGTTTCATAGAAAAGTATGAAACAAAATGTTGTCTCACATTCGAGTACAGAATATAGAACTATGACATGTGTGAGATAATGTGAATATTTTAGGTTCTAATTGCAGTCTTAAAACTTATACCAATCAAATTGTAGTGTGATAACCAAGTGGCTCTATATATTACTTCCAATCCCGTATTTCATGAGCAAACTGAATATACTCAGATTGAATGTCACTTTGTCTATCAAAAGATCTCTAGAAGGAATGTGACAATTGGAGAACTGGAAAATATTTTCACACAAGCTTTAAATGGGGTTCAACTCAATTATCTTTATAACAAGTGGGCATGATCAATATTTATTCTCTAGCATAAGGGAGAGTGTTACAGATTATATAAATAAAAAAAATTAAAAATATAGAGATATGGTTTATCTTGATATAATTTTCATTGTAAGGATTTGATTAACTATACTCTCTATATATGTGAATGAGATTGATGGATAAAAATAATAACATATTTTTTAATGCCTTCATAAAGTTTCTTAGCAATAATATAGCAATATGAACTAATATTTCAAGAGCAATGATACAAACTTTTATTTATGTTACCTGTTCCAATTCATTAGAGGCACCATTTTGCTGCAACAAAATATTTGCCTCTCTTCCCTGAAAGAAAGTCCTATAATAACTTTAACAATAATTTCAACATATCAAAGATACAATAGTAATGTGATACCTTGAGTGCCTTAAAACGTTCACCAAGAGGAGAAAGTCCCTCAAGGATAGTTTGTATTGAATACTCATTTGTGCGAGCATGTTTGAAGAAAGGGTGCTTCAAAAGTTTTTCTGAAGTTGGGCGTCTCTTTGGATCCTTTACTAGGCAAGTGGCCAGCATCTCTTTAAAAGACTATAAAAAAGGTCACACAACTAACATAAAGGTCATGAGACATATTTTGCTAAAAAAGTTTCCTTTTTTTTTAAAAAAAAACCTTTGAGAATCTCTTGTCTCTTTCATAATCAAGACCTGGTGGTGCATTTTGTAAGGTCATAAGCAACACCTATCATATATAACAATTTTTTAGTATTGTACAACAAAAGCAAAGGCATGCAAAAGACATTTTGATTTCAAATAGACCTTCATAGGCGGATACTTTGAAAATGGAGCATGGCCATGAGCAAGTTCTAATGCAGTTATACCAAATGACCAAATGTCAGCTCTGTTCATTATCAAAACTATCAAGGTTAAATTATTACCAATAATAAAAAAAATTATTTCAAGTTAATAGGATAACATGTCATAATCAGAAGTCACCACCGACTTAAAATCATATCCATGTAGCTGTTGCATTACTTCCGGAGCCATCCTGAGAAATAGATGCAAATTTTTAAACAAGCTATTCTTTATATGGGGAAACAAATAAACAATTCGATACATCAAACAGCTACAAAATCAACACGTTCATCGACACCAAATGTCAAAATACATAGAGGCAGACTTTACCAGCATGGGGTACCAACAAATGTATTTCTTGCTCGTTGTCTATCTCCAGTATCGAACATACAAGCTGAGACTCCAAAATCAGCTAATTTAACAGCACCCTTAGCATCAATTAGGATATTCCCAGCCTGCAAATCAAATTCTTTGATAAAGAAACATCTAGGAAAGGTTGAAGCACTAGGGTGACACAAAATCTTTTTTTTTTTTTGATAGGTAGGGCAAAACAAAATCTTGTTAACATGGCAAGAGGTTCATATACCTTGAGCACAAGCAATGGAATCATAAATCAGTCAAATGAAATCCAATTTATGATTTTTTTTTTTTTTTTGATAGGTAGGACAACACAAAATCTTGTTAACATGGCAAGAGGTTCATATACCTTGAGCACAAGCAATGGAATCATAAATTAGTCAAATGAAATCCAATTTATGAAATAATTTGATCTATGGACAGCATTGTAATAAAGGTCATAATGCCTACACATCATGATTGTCAAAATTGATATCAGTATCAAATGCAGGTTTGAAAATGTTAATTTTTAGCCGTGCCAGAATTTTGGTTTATGACTAGAATGATACGATTTTTTACCATACATATTGTATTGGGATGGTTTCAACACTTATACACTTCTAAGTGTAAATCTAGAGGAATAAAAAACGTCATTTGCCTTAATAATTGGATGGAAACAAAATGAGGTGAAACAAAGACACCAAGGTAACTGTGGAAAGCAACGCCTAGGAAACATTTACCCAAGCCTTTTCTTTCAGTTAATCCTTTTGCCGTATAAACTAGCCATGTTTCTAAACACATTGTCTGAGGAAATAACATTGCAACCAACTATTGTTAGCAAGAGTAATATAGATGCAAAAACAGGGTTCAAGAATTCTATTAAATAATAAATAAAAGCAGGAAAAGTCTTGCCATGTTTTGAATAAACAGGATAGTGATGTTGGCTGATCGACAAGTTCTTTGATATGGAGAGAACTTTCAAAGCATGAATAATCAGCAAAAGTGAAGAAACAAGTTATTTGAAAAATACGACTGTGTACAAAAACCTAACATATAATCAACATACCTTTACATCTCTATGAATATGTCCCTGAGCATGGAGATATGCAAGTGCTTTAAGAACTTCATACAAGAGAGTTGCAATAACCGGCTCTTCAAAGCCTTCTGGATAAGCATATTTCATTATGTGAAGGGCAGACCCCCCAGCCATGTAAGGCATCACAACCCAAAGGTTGTGGCCTACTGTAAAAGAGCAATAAGCACGTAGTGTGTTAGGATGATCAATCAAACGCATTGTTTGTACTTCTCGTCTTATCCCATCCTGAGATCAAGGAAAAGATCAGATACTACAATATCATTATCAATCAAGTTATTAGCAGAACCATTTGATAGATCTAAGAGAACTTATATCATGGTGTTCTGAATCAAGAAATCCTTCAAATGAAATAAGATGCTTGGAATGATTGAAACACAAAGCAAACAAAAATTCAAACAAGATCATGGATGCACTCATAATCATGCAAGCTAAAAGCCTAATAAGGCATGCTTAGAATCATTCCTCTAAGACTACCAAAGAACAACCTAGTACCTTGGTGTAATTACGAGAGAATAATAAATTACACACAAAGCTGACAACAAATCTAGCATTTGCTACACTTGCTGGTATTCCTCAATGATAACCTGAAGAATTTGCATTGTGAGCAATTCTAGTTAGCCTTGAACATATAGTATTTGATATTGTAATCATACCCTAAGTAGTAGAGTTTGACAAGGCTGTCTTGATGCGATTGACAAAGGATTTAAGTTAAATTTACTAGTGTTTGAAATTTCAAGCTGTGCCAATGTTTTGGTATTTGCCTAGAATAATACTATTTAGGTATTGTGCCAATATTTCGATGTATGATGTCAGTGATAAATTGGAAGGAGGAGGAAAGAGATGAAAAAGAATAAGAAAAGATAAGCCAACTATATAGTTAAGCTCAATATTTGTTTTTCATCCGAAATTTACAATTTGAACATTTTGTATGGAGACATTAAAAAAATTAACATCTCAATTTTAGCATTCCGAGGAGTATTAACTATTAACATGAAATGATACTCGTTGACACGATTGATACCACAATACAAGAGATATTGTTATCGAATTTTGGTAATTTATCCGATTACGATCATTTTACCTAGCACGGTACGAAATTCAAACCATGAGGTTTATGTCACATCTATTAATGTGTTTGTCAAGTGTGCAAGTGCAAAAAAGTTGACAAACCTTAGCAAGTGCAGAGATGGCTCAACATGTGTTGAGGTTGGAAAAGTCCAAGGAACTTAAGGTTAAAAAAATTTAGCAAATGCAGAAGTACAACATGTGTCAGTAGATGAAGAAGCTCAAGAGGATCCCGACAGATGAAAAAATTCAACACACATTGGCAGAAAGAGAAGTTCATCAAGCATTGACTAAGAATAAAGTCCAAGAGAACCTTAGCAAATTGAGAAGATCAACAAGTGTTGACAAGATGCTTGAGCGCATTAAGAGCAAATGAGGAAGACTCAAAAGCAAGGTCTCTTAGCATGAGAAGAACTGGAGGCAAGCCCTTTTGGAATATGAGGAACACTAAGAGGCGAGGTCTCATGATAAAGAAAGACCCAAAAGCAAGGGCTCTTGGTAAATGAAGACTGAGACTTACGAGATTACAAGCAACTTATAGTTTTGGTTTTAAGTAAATTTTTACCTAGGCGTACACCCAACTAATGAAGCATTATTTAACGAGCAAATTCTAAAAGTTAAGTTTACTCAACTGAGCAGTTGAATCTGAGAGTTAAGTCAACTCAACAATGGACTCAGATATTATATTTGCAAACAGGAGGTTTCAGTTTCAACTTGAGTTAATTAAACGACAATCCAGTAGAGTGATTTGAGTCAACAAGGTTGTTGACTATTCAAAATAGTTTGCTCTATGTTAAAATTGATTTGATTGAAAAGGTCATTGAATCGACTGACGAGAGTATCCATTGAAGTCTAAGGATTGCAACAACAATCATCTGAGTCAACTAATAGGTGTTGAGTCAATCATATTGAATTTGAATTGACTAAATATGATTTGAGTAGATCGAAATCACAATCGGCTAGAACATGAGCTTGTGATCTTATCTAATTGAGTCGGACTGACAGATGTTGAATCAACTAGAATAGATTTAAGATGACTGAAAATGTATTAGTTCAATTGAAGACAATGTTGGTGTTAGAAGCACCCGATTATCAAACCTGATTTTGATATTGGCAAAGGGTTCAAAATTAAGTTGTGTTGTAATCTACCGAGCTTAACTAAGTGTGCAGGAAATTCCTAGTTGAGGCTAGGCAAAGAAGTCCTGATCGAGTGGACTCCTGATCGAATGGATTAGGCAAAAAAGTCCTAGTCGAGTGGACCGGGCAAAGTAGTCCTAGTCGAGTGGACTAGGCAGAAGTCTTGGCAAATCGAGGACGCTAGATAGAAGTTCTAGGAGTCGAGGACACTAGGCAGAAGTCAAGGCAAGTCAAGAACCGAACGTCTAGCGGGAAGTCCCAAAGGTCAAGATCGGATACTGAGCAAAAGTTCAAACAAGAAGGTAAACTCTCCTCAGGAGTAGGTGAGGATGTTCCTCGTTGAGGGAACAGTAGGCGTCAGTTTGACCTAGGCTTTTAGCGAAATCCAAAGTCAGGTCCAGATGGTCTAAAGACTGTCAAACTATTTTATTTCCTATTATTATTGTGTTTTATGTGCTAAATGCAAAAATTAAAAAGCCTGGAATGGATCCAAGCGCCCTGATCACCTTGGCTCGTGACATGATAGGTGTCAACCTCTAACTGATGAGCGCACGTCGGCAACCAGGCGCCTGGAAGGGATCGACTCAATCATGATAAAGCTTCGACAAGGTGTCGCCAGGTCGACAGTCCAATCTGGAAGTGGTCCAAGCGCCAAAAGTGGATAAGTTGGCAACGAAGGTGGATCGGATATTATTGTGTTTTATGTGCTAAATGCAAAAATTAAAAAGCTTGGAATGGATCCAAGCGCCCTGATCACCTTGGCTCGCGACATGATAGGTGTCAAACTCTAACTGATGAGCGCACGTCGGCAACCAGGCGCCCGGAAGGGATCGACTCAACCATGATAAAGTTTCGACAAGGTGTCGCCAGGTCGACAGTCCAATCTGGAAGTGGTCCAAGCGCTAGAAGTGGATAAGTTGGCAACGAAGGTGGATCGGATAGACCTCAGAGAAGGAGCCTGAAAGGAATCCAAGCGCCTGGAATGACCTATAAAGGAGCCTTCGACCAACAGCTCTAAACACCATTCTTCTACGCTCAAACAATGCTCGTGCTACTCCGAACCTCCGCTATGACATCGAAACGCTACTCCGACAACAACGTCCAAGTCTATATTCTTTCCGAGTTTTCGGTAAAATTGTTCATTTATTATTAGTTGCATTTCATCATTTGTAATCGGAGTTTCTTGTACTTGACGAATCTATTAGTGAATTACACAACAAAAGCAATCCGTAAGTGCAAGCCTTGGACTAGCCGTTGTCAAGCTGTGAACCAAGTAAAAACAAAGTGTCTTAGCATTGTTTCTTTTTTCTTTTAATTCCCTACGTTATCTCTCGTGTTTTCTGAAAAAAGTGAAAAAGCGACGAGCACTATTCACCTAGCGCTTTCTTTCGATTCTACCGGCAACAGTTAGCAAATAAAGCTTCCATGATTAATATTTTAGTCAAATAACAAAGATTTCAATTGACTTCAATAAATGAATGGTCTGAAGCTTATCCATGCTCAGTTTGAAGGCTATAAATAGAGGGGCTCGTTTTATTTTTTTTATAGCATTAACTATTATTGTAGAACTCTAGAGCTTAAAATTTTTATTCTTCGATCCTACAATATTCCCAAAGCCTTTTTCATATAGCTTCATAAATATATAGCCATCAATCCATTACAGGACTATTGATAAGATCCTCATATTCATTATCACACAAACCCATTCCTGAAAATATGGCTTTTAGGAACACTATCTTATGCCTGATAAAATCAACACGCTGATGAGGGAAAAACTTGAGCGTCACTACTATCTTGGTCAATAATTCAAAAGATTGTTGCAGTAAAGATTAAAGTATATTACCCTCTTAAAATCTATGGTAAAGGAAGGTCTATATTGCCCTCTCTCCAGACTCAGTAATTGAAATGTTATTGCTAAGATATGCCACTCAACACGACATAATGAAACACTCAGCAAACACCAACACGTGTAATCATGTTTAGTTTAGAATTGTAAACATCTCATATATTTGGAACGATGAATCAAAATACAATTTTTCAACTGTTAGTTGTTTTGCAGAGTGGCACAAAATTACCATTTTAAAGGTAACATCTAAACATCACATTATTTACCAATACTATACTGCAAGTTACCCCTGTTTCTTGTAACAGAAGGAAAAAAATTACAAAATGCTAAGGGGACTTACCAATGCTGACTACCCTTTTAACTACTCACTTTTGATAAAAGGCAACCTCGTGCATGAAGATCCCGCCAATATGAGGTCACGGGGAAGGGTCAAACTATATTGGGTCTATTGTATGCATCCTCACCCTGCATTGCAAAAGGCTTTTTTTGCAACTTGAACCCGTGACCACAAGGTTGTATGACAACAATTTTCGTGTTGTACCAATACTCCCCTTCAACTACTCACTTTTAATATCCTTTAAAATTATAAAGGCCATGGCAAAGACTATACAAAAGGAATTTCAACACCATCCTTCCGGAGGCAGAATATTGTAGCAAGAGATGACTCACATATTAGACTTAGGTATAATCACAGCTCATAAAATGTAATATTAAGTCCAAAGACATGAAGCATATTGACCATGTTAATCTTGTAAAATTAACAAAAATCCGCAAAGAAGGCTTTAGTTGTTGATCACTAAATTACAAGTCACCTGCAATACATAAATAAATTGACGTAATTGCTAAAGAATATGAACCTAATTGTGTGGGAATCTAAGAGCACTAATAATGAAATGATGTTGATGATAATTGTGAATGGATAGGGAGGTTAGATTGGTCTAAGCTTCATGAGAAACCTTGTGAAAGATTTGGACACCCATCCATACATTGTAATTAAGAAGCACTTTACTCAGAGACTAAATTTGGACATTAAACATAGGAAGTGTTGAGCCAAACTTTCACCTTAGTTAATAATTTTGATAACTAAATTAGAAGGGGAGCAAATTTATTGTCATGTGTCCTAGAGGTCTCAGGCCTCTTGCAAAGCAAAGTAAGGTTACATACAATAGACCCTTCCCCGGAACCCCACATTGGCAGGTGCTTCGTGCATGGACTGCCTTTTTTAGTTGCAATCACAGTTTCAAGTTCATTAGTTACTACTTCACTTTCAAGTCCATCAGTCGACTACTACTACCGCTTCACTTTCAAGTTCATCAGTCGACTGCTAGTATTTCACTAGTCAATTGACACTCTGATTCCAACCTTATAAGGTTGAATTTGTATCATGCCAAGAAACTCTGTCTTCAGGACTTCCTCGTTTACTTAGTATAAGTTAACATTGACTTACTAGGATTTCATTCTTAACTAGTATCTAGAAAACCTCAAACCTACTAGGACTTTCCATGCCAAAAACTTCTCATCTCCAACACTTCATCTTGCTAAGAGATTCTTCGTGTCTCCAAGAAGACTTCACCATGCCAATAACTTCATCATGTCAAGAAGTCATTATGCTCCGGAGACTTCAATTGCCTAACATTCAATCATCATTAGCCTTCTAGGACTTTCACCGTCAAATTATTGATCCTCATTAACCAACTCCATTTCTAATTTGATTCTTATTTACCTACCTAGACTTCCTCACATGCCAGACATCCAATCCCCATGACATGCTTGGACTTCCATCACTTGTCAGATGTTCGGTCACCATATGGCCTACCTATACTTTCATCACTTATCAAATATCCAATCTTCTATGACCTACCTAACTTCCACCACATGTCAAACATTCTACTTCGAGGAGTCTCGACTTTCCTCCATTTGTCAACTACTTTGTTAGACTTTCCATTGGTAACACCTGTTGCACTTTCACCAAACTAACAACTGTTGGACTTCCCAATTTCAACTCCTTGTTGGACTTTTTCCAATTGCCAAGTGTCTAGTTTCCCTAACTCACTTAGACTTTATCTAATGTTAAGTGTTCGATCAACCTTAAACTACTTCATCAAATCAAAACACAATAAGGGACATTTTACTCAAACATCAAAGCATAAATCTTGGTCAATCTGGCCATAGACTAGGATTAATTATACCAACATTTTGCACATGCACACTTGACAAAATTCATTGGCAAACACAAGCTTAACTTAAACTCTTTGTCAACCACATCAATACCACTTGGTCAAGCTCGACCACATGGAGCATCAAAATAAAAATCTTAGTTTAAATCTAACCACGAACTGATTGCATCAGCATTTTGCACAAACATATTTGACAAAACTCATTAGTAAAAACAAGGTTAACTTAAACTCTTTGTTAACCAGATCAATACCACTTAATTAAGCACGGCCACTAGGAGTATGATTGCATCAAAACCAATGGAAGCTATTATCTAACTTATGCAAGTACAAGAGATGAGTTAGACATTTGAATTATTACTATTATTAGACTCATCATGTTTTTATACAAGTATCATCAATCAATTCGAGCACGCTCCCATTCATGATCATTAGAAAACCTAAGCCTCTAAGGATTTTTCTATATCTTAAGAATAATCTACGATAAGGTCCCCTAAAACATGATCATTGTCATATATATCCAACTGTAGATTGCGCAATTTCTGTTATAGATAGGAGATAGATTATGTGCTTCTTGGAAGCAACATAATATCTTGGAATAACAAGAAACACATCATTAAAACTAGATTGAGTGACATAGTATGAAGTTATAGCTCTTGCTTGTGTGAGTTTATCTAGCTCAACCAATGAATACTAAGTTGATTAAATGCTCCTAGCAAGCTAATGAAGTTATATTATTATAATCAATTTATGCTTTTAATCCATACTTTCATGAGGAGAAACATATTAAGAAAAATAATTTACACTTTGTTTTGAGAAAAAAATGTAGCCCAAGAGATCAAGCTAAACCTTTGAGAGATCCTAGAATGAATAAGTATATTTATTATAAGCTTAAATTTAACAATATTTTTAAACAAACTTAAGCAATGTTGAAAACCTAATTAGAATTAGAATAGAATTTAAGCATAAAAATATAAAATAATAGTGATGATTTCTGTATTAAAGCAAGGATTACTTAGGGAAAAGAACAATAAAAATTTTGCTCATTCAACATTTTTATTTTAACATTTCAATTTCTTACAAAGAGAATGACATTTTGTTATATTCTCAATCTTATCTTGAGTTCAAAATTTTAAATTTAGATATATCTTCCAACAACTATATATGGATTTTTTAAACCTTAAAGATAATTTATTTCTAAAGAGCATTTTAGGGCAATATCCCATCTTTCATTAAACCATATCTAAGGAATCGATCATCCAAAAGTAGTTGAGCTGAAGAGTCATTGGACCAAACTCTGCCAATTGTTTCCTCAACCAATCTTTCATCTACTTTAGTGTTCTCTTCTTAGTCTATTTTGATTAAACAAGGTTGTAAATGCTCCAAGAAATAGTATGTGCAGTTTATTTACTGGTTTTGCATCATATATAACTATAATTCCTTTCATGAAATGGGATACCATGTGATTGTGTATTGTTAACTTGAGGAATAAAAAAAAAAATAGGAAAGATTGCTAGAGGCTGAACCAACTATAAATTCATGTTTACATTCTTTATCATTGTGCCTTGTTTATCATTTAGATTAAATTATTTTCATTCCATTTTTACAAAAAACTATGTTCTTGTAGAAAAAGTCTATACATACATAATTCACATTTCATTCCTTTTGTCTCAATGCCACTATATTTAGTAGAATTAGCACATAGAATTTCAACCTAAACTACGACCACCAATGCAGGATCAATGCAGGGAGTTGCTCACTAGTCGATTCACTTCATGCCCATCATTATCTAATGGTACGGAATTACACATTAGAAGTGTTGAACACATCTTCCTTTAATCTCTTGGATCAGATATTTACACTCCCAACATCCTCCTGGAGCACAATCTGGAGCCGTAACACTAGCACTAATGTATAGCAAACTTGACATATGTATGAGGTTACTTGAAAGAACTTCTCAAGTAAAAAAGAATTTACATGTTAATTGATAAGATGTAGACAATATTTATTTATGAATGAACTAATCTTTCTTGATAATCTTAAGAATGAAAAATTAGTAAGAAAAATTCACAAGACAACAAAAACAAGAGAAGGATTTAACCATGTTAAAATGAATGAGATAAATGGATCCCTGATGATGTAAGAAGAAAACAAAGAAGGCAAGTCATGTGAACTTCTATGTAGGATTATTCAAGTGAAGATAGCAAAAAAGGAAATTTGTATTATATAGTAAGAAAATTCAGAAGATTCACAAAAGCTATTAAACCAGTTGGAGAAAAAAAAAAAGTGAATCATTTTGCTTTATGTGCAATAATCAAGGTGTATAAAAGTGATTGCACACTTCTTAATAATTTGAAAGAAAAAAAGGCTTAAAGCTGTCTTTAAAGATGAAAGTAAACCCCTATTCTCAGCATCATCATCCAATGAATTAAGTGAGAAAAACAACCTTTGATTCATCACAGCTAATGTCATAAGTAAATTCCACTTTATAAAAAGGATGAATTATTTTCTCAACCATCAGTTTTGAAAAATGGAAACATAAACTCTTAGACAAAAAAAACTAAAATTTTATAATAAATCTGCAAAAATAGCTCGTCAAACGCTAAAATTACTACCTTAAAGAAAGGTCACATTAATTTCAAAAATAGTAAAAGAGTTTTAAGTTCTGATGGTATTAAAAATATTTTTTTATTTTGTAATAAATATAGTTTTGGATGTGGTAAATAGGTCACCCAGTTTAAGTATGCTTTTGTAAAAGGGGATCCAAAATATAGCATTCAAGGATGCAAATCAACTTTAGATACCAAAGCTATCTCCTATAAGTTGAAATCCCCCTCTTACTAAACGCAATTGGATATTTAATAGTCGTTGTTCAGAACATGTGATGGAAAACATACAAAAATCCTTTGGAAAACATAAATCTATTCCCAACCCTATCAAGCAAGGTCGCAGAATCACCTACAGAACAATGTCAAAGATCAGGTTAGTAAATTTGATAGTTTAAATGTTCTAAACTTCATATCAAGCCTAATTAGATTATATATTTCATCATTTTGATGTAATTGGGTCTTTTGCTATTCCAGACACCACATGATTTATATGATGCTTGTTAATTTTTTTCATAAACACATATATTTAACAATTTTGACTTTTCAAGAATGTCAAAAAAAGGGAGAATAGTATATTATAGTTGTTTTTTATTAGAATTTTTAATGCTCAAGTAGAAAAATGTAAAAGAAAAAAGCAATGTCCATGTTAACATTGTGGTGATAAAATACCATCTTTGCCTTCTATTTTCATATATATCATTTTGGCACTTCCATTATGTCCTCTCAAATAAAAAAAAAAAGTTTCATGGTTTACAAGGTTTCAGTAATAGAACAAAAAATGAAGGAAATTAACTGATGTGAAGCAAATATTGCATTAATTTGAGAAACTGATGCACAGTAATTATCATTGAGTCACTGTGTTACTCTTAAGCTTACTAAAAAACCAGTGAACGTACCAGGTCATTATTACACTTCTCTAGATCAAGAACCTTAATACCAACAATCTGATTAAGAGGAATGCAGAGAGCTCTGTAGACTGTAGCACTGACACCTTCACCTACTTCTTCATACAACTTATAGTCATTAGGATTTGTTGGAAATCTCTTCTCTAATCCATGTTCCATGTTTGTTTCTCAGAGAACACCATAAGCAACCTTCAGATTCCTACATTTCCAGGATGCCACATAAGTTGAAGATAAATGTCTAAGACTGAACAAGAACTCATTCTGATACATTCAAAAAGTCCTCTGATATTTATTAAGCATTGGACTAGTGAAGACAGATGTTAATCTTATCAGTAGGCATTCCAAACACTAGCATGAACCATTTAAACGTTAGAATAGAGTATTCATATGACTTAGATGACTCTTTGTTATTCAATAGGTCAATGCTAAGAATAAATCCTAATGAATAACATTTCTACAACATCATGTCATCATAGACCCTATTGAACTTTATGTAACATGTGAGTCTAGATCTTTGAAAGTTTGGAATAGACACGATAATTTCAAAATGCTTTGAATATAGTTATGTGGTTAGGTTAAAGAAGAAACTCCTCCAAAGCTTTAGTGAAAAATCTATTCTAATTGAAAAGGATGATAAATTATTGATGGCAAGGACACTCTTTACGAGTTCATATTTGTTTAAATATACATATTGTTTTAATTATTTTTGCCCAATATGGTAACATTCCAAGATGTGCTTGGTATATTTATACATTGTTTTACATAACTAAATTGTTCCCAAAGAATATATTTCATGTTTTACCTTCATTGTTTTAGATGACTTTTTTTTTTCTTTTGTGCCATTGATTACTAGATTCGGTGATAAATGAAGATGACAAGAATACCAGTTTCCACATTTTACTTTTCGAGGTACAAGGATGGTAGTTGTCAAAACTAACAAATATTAGTGGCAGTTACTTGTGTTTCTTAAACTAATCTAGCTAGGCTTTTGTATGCCAAAAATATCCTTATCTTAGCTATTTTCTAAATGTTCTAATGTTGAATTTCATTGTATGCCACAAGGTACTTTGTTAAAATGCACTTGGTATAGTTTAAGTTATGGTAGTTAGATATTCTCTCATGTTCAATTTTTCTTTCTGCGTGATTGATTTTACATCTATGGCCTTCTTATGATTCAAGCTCATAATTGTTAATGAAAGGAGGCCAATATCTCTTTCAATAAAAGTATAAAACTACATATCCAATTAGTCGCATCCTTCCTCATAGCTATCACTTTTAAAAGTTTAGTTAAGCTCTATGCTTATGGAATTGAAGAGAGAATGAGAAGTAAATTTATTCCATGATAAACATACGCACTCCAGCAGATATTCATAAAATTTCATATACTTCAATAACTATTCATTTTTCTCTTTTTTTTACTAGTGAAGCAGTAGATCAAGAAAACTATAGATCTTCAGAAAAAATAAAGCTTGCCTAATCACCCTTTCTCTTGCATAAAAACTCCTTTTTATCCTGTCCTCTTTTTTTCACAACCTTTTTTTCTCCTTCCATTCTCATTTTTTTGCTCAAACTCCTTTTTTTGTCCTGGTTCTTTTTGCCATTCTCTTTTTTCTTTTCTTTTAATTTATTCACTCTCATTTTTAAGACTTATTTGATCTCCGTGTATTTGTCCCAAAGTCAAAGGTACAAGAGTTAAATTTTTGTGCCAAGGTCTTCCCACAAGTAAGTGGCCAACATGCATTGGCATTATATCACACAATATTTTATCGTGATATCTTCTAGCTTGTTGACTTTGACTTATCTATATTTATTCAACAATTGGAGCTTATGTGGTCAGGGGTGCTTAATGGTAAGTAGATTCAGGTTTCCAACCAACCAGAACAGTACTAGGCTACTAGTTACAATAATGTAGCTTCCTCCATTAATAATTAAAATGCAAACATTGTTTTTAATATGGCAGTAGGTGTGGAAGATGTCGTCCAGTTGTTCTTTATCCTCCTTCAATTGTATATTCTAGGAATGCCTAATAATAAGTGCTTCACCATTTACGAGGTATTCATCTCCCTTGCTTTCCAACAAATGAGGCAAGGTACTTTCTTCCTTATTCTCCGTTTCAGTCTCAATTTCACATTGTCCTTCAAGATCATCGCTCTTCTGTTTGGTGATTGTGATGTGATATGCCCCCTTCCCAAGCACCTAAAACACTCAATATCTTGGTTACATAAGGTTTGGGTAGATTCTTTACCATTGTCTGCAGAGGAGGGAGTTTACTTCTTAGCCTTTAGATGGTTAGGCCTTCCCCCTTAATCAGTACTCCCCTTGTTCCAGCTGGATCTCCAAATTGAGTGTACCAGAATTTTGTTCGTGCTTGGTCGACCCCTTCCCTTTAAGCTGCATCTCACCCCTAGTTAGCCCTTTCCTTTTGAGCTGCCTCTCACTCTGCATGGTCACGTGCAATATATCCTCCATCTCCATATAGGGTTGCAACTCCACTATGTTTGCAATCTCGAGGTTCAATCCTTGCAAAAACCAAGCCATAGTCGCATCTCGATCTTCCTCCACGTTGGCTGGCCCAAATCATAGCAATCTCCATTTCTTGTAGTACTCCTCCACACTCTTGGATCCTTGTGTTAATCCTTTTAGCTGTTGAAACAAGTCCTGGTAGTGACAGTAATGAGAAGGCACGAACCTTTTCTGCAAGATAGCATTCATCTTCTGTCAAGTATCAATTAGCCTTTCTCCATTTCTTCACCTATTTAGCACCATTTTGTCCCACTGAACAATGGATGTCTATAAATTCTAGGTGGCAACTTTTACCTTCTTTTTCTCAATGTAGTGTTGGCAATCAAATACCAGCTCTACCTTTTTTTCTTATTCCAAATATACTTCCGGATCATTTTTACCTTGGAATGAAGGGATTCTTATCCTAATGCCTTTTAAGTTTCCGTCAACACGATCTTCTACCTTCTCTTTTGAGCAACTTCCCTGTGATCGTCAAATCTACTGCTAGAAGTTCTATAATCATATCCATCATCTTCTTTAGACTCATTTCGGCTTAGCTGTCTAGCTTGCCTTGGTGTATGTAGAACCTCATTGATTCAGTATCTTTGCAATCTAGCAATGGTGACATTTTGCTTCTCAAATCTATCTATGTTCGAACCTGATCTCTATGCACTTTAAGTGATGTTGCCGCAGCTGTGGATTATCTCCTGATCTTGCTTCTTATCCACTTGTAACCATTTAGAGTAAGTGGCGGTCACTCAAGTCACTCAATCTCACTTAAGTCAAATCTTTAAAGAACTTAGAACTAAAAACAATCCCTATAATCATTTAATCAACTAATCAAAAAATCCAGAGTGGATTGAATAATAAGGAAAAGATGAAAAAGAAAATGCAACTGAGCAGAGTACAATGATATAACCTAAGATAAGGGCAAAAAAGAAAAGGACAAATTTTAACATAGAGCTGAATTGAAACATAAAGAAATGATAGAATGAAAAGATAAATGACTGATAACTAAAAAAAATGCAGTAGAATGAATAATTAGCAGCAACCAATAACTGAATAGAAAAAGTAAGAACAGTTTTGAATTGAAAGACTAATTGCAATAGAAATGAGATGAAAGTAATGACAAAACAGAAATGAAATAATTTTACTTCTTTTTTTCAATCTTTAGGCTTCCTTTTGTTTTGTCGTTTTCTTTTAGAATTTGGTCAGTTCTCTATGTTTTTTTTTAATTTCAAGTTTCTTTTTTCCTTTTTTTTTTTGCTAGCTGATACAGCAAACAACTTATTAAAACGAGGCAAATATAATTTCAATATAGAGCCTCTTTTTTCTGTTTGTTGGAAGGATAGAAAGATAAAATAACTACATCCATTTTTAGCCCTCCTCTTTTCTGTGCCTGAGATGCGTAAGAATATAAATCAGCAAATGAACAGCAAGGCAATTGGACCAAGCATTAATACAAACAAAAGGAAAGCAAAACGAAGATATCTAAGCTAAGAACAGATTTTGAAAAATTCAGCACACTGAAACAAATTTTAATTCAACAAGCTGAAAACAGATTTCGAACAACAAAAGTCAATAGATAACCAGTCGGTTTAGCAGAAACCCAAGACTGATAGTGAAATCTGATGTGAACTCAGGTGAGAATAAAGTCTCAGAAACTCACAGAAAGGAGGGAAAAAAACTGGACCAACTGCTGAACCGAAAGAGAATCAAGAGAGACAGGTGGCCTGCAGCATAAATGGGAACCGTCTGTATAACTTAGATGATGCCACAACCAGCGAGGAGAAAAGATTGACGAGTCAATGAACAACTCAAGGATTGTCTTGATAAGCCCAAAGTTCCATTCAATGAAAAACTTTGTGCACTCTGATTTAATTGTTTTTGTGTTCTTTATTTTATTTCCACTACATATTTTGTTTTAAAATGACTAACATCACAGAAAGTGGTATTCACCCCCCTCAGCCTCACCTACCACCACAGCAACACGATCCAACAAACTGATGTTGCTCATTTCAAAAGCTTTGATTGTGCAACCCTAGGAGTGATCATGGGAATAGATGGGAGCTTCATAGAGGACTTCGTGCACATGTCAAGCGCAACCTTCATGGTTGATGAAAATCTTCATGCAATAGGGTTGGGGCTTCAATGACTTTGGAACTATGGCATTGGATCAATCATGAATCATGTGACTTTGTTACTATGGCATTGGATCAATCATGATCGAAACAATAGCCTTTTACATGTGAGCTTCTGAACAAGAGAAGTTTGGCACAGTCAGCTGGCTTGGAACATGATGGATGCATTCAAATACCAATAGTTAGGGGGGTTGAGAGGTTTATGCTTCACATTTTAATGAGAAGAACAAACAATTGGCAGATAGATTAGTACAAGAAGCATTATTTAATAAACTTATTCATATGTATTTTACGTCTGTTCCTGTGTTTGTCATTGATCATGTTAGTGCATCGGCCGCTAGCCGCAAGCAGCTCCAGTAGTGCAAGTGTTTAATTTTATATTTTTTCAATAAAGATTTTTAAAGAACCATTCAACCAAAAAAAAACTTATAAAAGTAGTGCCACGAAAAAAACACATTGAACACACTTATCATACCTAAAAGTATCAATTTGGTGTCCCTGCACCCATGACTAATGTCACTTGAATTGACAATTTTATTCTACAAAGTAGATAATATTTGCAATAAACTATGTTTTTGTAGCTAAAAGTTTTTCAATGCACTTGAAAAACTTATGCTACCTCCACATGCAAGATTACTTGCAAGTCGATAACCTCAAAATCTTACCATCAAACTGTGAAAAAAAAGCACATAACTGACATTGAATTAACATACTTGAGATCAAGAATAGACAAAGAGAATAAACATGATCAACCCAGCATAAAGAAACTATAATCAACAAAATGGTCATGCTTAAAGAATTAAAAAGGGCGAGGGATAAGTTGCATAAATGAGAGAAAAAAGCCTAGGTGAATGAAGTTACAAATAAATAGCAATATAAGAAAAGACATAGCAAAAAAAAAAAAAAACTAAAGCAACACAATTGAAAAGAAATTTACCTAGGGGCAAAACTTTCTTGGCTGCTTCAACTTCTAACTAACCTTCAGGTTTCGCTTCACATCCTGGCCAACAGAAAACAAAGATATGTGACGAAATCAAAACTGCAAATCTTTGTCATGAACCATGAGAATTCTGAAGGTAACTATAAATGATAACAAAACTTCACTAACCTTTACAATTGACTAAATATCCTACCAACAACAAAACAAAGAATCACAATAAATGCACCAAAAGCTAAAAAGAGGTGGTAAATTAAAAGAGCAAACCTTAAAAGAGGCAAGTTTTTCCTCAGTAGCACTGTACTACAGCTTTGGCAATTGTCTTCACTCAAACTGTTTCACATGCTAACCTACATAATAAGGAAAAAAAATGTAAAGAACAAACAGAAACAGATGAGAATACCAAATTACGGGGATACACTATAAGACAAGCTCGAAAGTGACGATCAGAAGCTGAAGATATAACCTGTAGCACTTTGGCAGGAGAACGTGGTGGCATCCAAAAGAATGAGAAGTTTTTTCTTTGTGGTGGTTTTGCCTCATGCCACTAAGTCGAAGGCAATGCGGATGATGCTGTAGCTTGGGATCGGAGAGGTAGAGCTGAAAGCGAAGGGGTTAGAAGGCATGGAGTGGCGTCCATGCTGGGGTTGCAAACCAAAAAAAGAAGGGGATGCACTCTAGGGTTGCTTAGGCATAACAATGGAAGCCGACAAGGACCATTCGCAGAACTCCGAGAGAAGGCAGCGGTGAATCGACCCCGCTTCACTTTGGAAAAAGCGACGAAGAGGGTGATCCACGGTAGGATGGGAGGGCAACAAATCGAGAGATCGCCTATTGGTCCTCTTTGCGTCGGTTGATCATGGAGGTTCTGAAGCAAAGAGCGGCCGGAGGAAAGGGCAACTCTGGAATTTGACGGCCGAAAAGGAGGAAGGCGATGTACGGGGAGATCAGTAGCGAACAGAAGCGAAGCGAGGTACAGCGAGG
>JBBMJZ010125787.1:0-21754 GCA_037833815.1 Zingiber zerumbet | reverse complement strand
TCAGACACAGGGATCAAATACAACGCAGGACCTAACCAACTTGGTTGATCACATCAAAACTACCACGGGGTCCAACAAATTAGATTCCATCTCTCCGAGATCAAAATCTAGTCAAGATCTCGACTTAGAGTTCTGAAATGGTTCTAAGTCGGATTGGCACCTAAGTTCCCTTCCCGGGAACGCATCCTCATAGTCACTCCCTTCTAGTGACTTACCTCAATTTACCTGCTAGACGTCCGGTCAGCCCGTCGACCCGTCTGGACTTCGTGACAGCTATTCGGTCAGCCCGTCAACCTAGTTGGACTTTGTGGCAAACGTCTGGTCAGCCCGTCGACTCATTTGGACTTCGTGCCAACTGTCCGGTCGGCCTGTTGACCTAGCTGGGCTTCGTGTCAGACATCCGATCAGCCTGTTGACCTATCTGGGCTTCTCCTGCACACTCGGTTAAAGTGTTAGATAATAACACAACTAACTTAATTTACTTTGTCATTCATCAAAACTTGAGTTAGACCGTTAGTGCTAACCACACCAACAATCTCTCTCTTTTTGATGCAATGACAACCTGGTTAAATTAGTTGAGAAATATGCAAATAAAAACAAGCAATTTGGTTTTTAAGTTAGTCTTGATTGATTTTATATTTGTTGCTTTAACTAACTTAAGTCACCTAACCCTCCCCTTTGACATTCATCAAAAAATAAACATAGAGCACATGAAAATAACTAAGTAAAAATAATACAAACTTGTAAGTCAGATTTAATTTTAGGGGAGTTTAAACATAAAACTTTTTAACCTTTTCAAAATAGTTAAGTTATAACCTTTTTAAAACAGCTAAGTTTAGAAATATAACTTAGAACACTTTTGAATTGAAAATATTTTTCAAACATAAGTTTATAAAAGTTAATTTTCAAAATTAAGTTAGATCGAATTTTCAAAAATCAATTTTTTAATTGTAAATTTTAAACTAAGTTTGTAAAATTTAATTTTCAAACCCAAGTTTGTAAAATACTAATTTCAAAACTTAGTTTATAAAATCTAATTTCCAAAACTAAGTTTCCATTTTCTTAAATTAATTTTCAACATTAAGTCTGAAAAATCATAATTTTAAAATTAAGTAAAGTCCAACTTTTAAAATTAAGTTTGAAAAATCTAATTTTTAAAACTAAGTCTGCATAATTCAATTTTCAAAATAGGTTTTCAAAACTAAGTTTGTAACATTCAATTTTCAAAACCAGTTTTCAAACCACGTGTATAACATAGCTGGACTTCGTGTCAAATGTCCGGTCAGCCCGTCGACCCATTTGGACTTCGTTCCAGCTATCCGATCGGCCCGTTGACCTAGCTGGGTTTCGTGCTAGACATCCGGTCAGTCCGTCGACCTGTTTTGGCTTCTCCTGCACACTCGGTCAGAGTGTTAGATAACAACAAAACTAACTTAACCTACTTTGTCATTCATCAAAACTTGAGTTAGACCGTTAGTGCTAACGGTACCAACACTTTTATCCCCCCAAAATCAGCTCTTATCATTGTCAAGGTCTTCTGCATTATCTGACTGAAGGCGCCTTCCATCGCTTAACTCGTCACATGGAAGGCACCTCGAGTACTGTTCACCCGAGGCAATTTATGCTCCTTTCGCCCTGCAAGTTCATGTTAGCCCAAAACAAATAATAACCTGTAAAACAGAGTTAGCACAATAAAAATAGTATTAATTAGTAATTAGATTCTGTCTCCTCGAGACCAGGATCTAGTCAAAGTCTCAATTTAAGTTTTCAAAATGGACCTAAATTGGACCAACGCCTACTGTCCCCTCAATCATGACGCATCCTCACTAAGTTACTCTCCTCCAGTTACTAAGTGTCAAGTTACTTCCTAGATGTCCAATCTGACCCACCAGGTCTTCCTGCTAGAATCACATATCTAGACTTCGCCAATCGGGAATCGAATATCCCAACCT
The DNA here is from genome assembly GCA_037833815.1 of Zingiber zerumbet. Lineage (NCBI taxonomy): Eukaryota > Viridiplantae > Streptophyta > Magnoliopsida > Zingiberales > Zingiberaceae > Zingiber > Zingiber zerumbet. The sequence goes on along the minus strand of JBBMJZ010125787.1, from coordinate 19,802 downwards.
ACTGTCGGAATCACACATCCGGACTTCAACCCATCGAGAATCAAATATCCCGACCTCCTGCCATAATCCCACATCTGGACTTCTTGCCTCATGTTATGTCCTCTTAACCCATTATGTTAGTTAACCCTGCCCATTCGGTAACAAGGTTAGATCAACAAACACATCTAACTTTAATACACTTATCATTCATCAAAACTCATGTTTAATCATTGGTGTCAACTACACCAATACTTGGCTCTATTTTTCCAAAACCAGCTACAACGTAGCGTTATTCTTGAAAAATTGGCTCCATAATGGCGCTGTTCTTGGAAAACCAGCATCACTATCTTTATAAGTCTTCAAACCATTTGGACTAACATTGAGAAGATAGTTAAACGCTAATTGAGGGTAAATTCTGAGTTGTGTGAGCTGTATGAACTCATAGAACTTGGAATGGGTTCAATCTGACCTCTCTAGGTCTATCAATGGATTTTGACTGAAACCCATTGATTGACCTAGAAGCCTTGGATTCCTAAAATTCTGGTATTTATAGGAAGAGGTGAGGGTGTAGAATTTATTTATGCTCTCCAAATCTATTTTTGAGACACCAACCTAAATTTATGGTCGTGTGCCAAGTGGCACGGACCTTGGCATTGTTTTTCTAAAACCAGCTATAGTGTAGTACTGTACTTGGAAAACCAACTCCACAGTGGTGTTGTTCTTGGAAAACTAGCACCACTATGTTTACAAATCTTAAAACCGTTTGGATGAGTATTGGAAAGAAAGTTAAACAGTAATTGAATGCATATTCTAAGATGTGTGAGCCGTATGAACCCATAGAACTCGGACAAAGGGTTTGTTCCTTTCAAGAACACGACCTCACTGTCGCTCTTCTCCAGTTATTTACCTCAACTTATCTGCCAAACATGATCCTCCAGACCTGTTTGGACTTTCTCTGCTTAGTATCTGATCTCTAATCCACTAAGGCTTTTCTTGTAATATTGCATTAGCCAATAATAATAATAGTAATATAGAACACTATGATAAAATTAAACTTAGATTTACCAAAATTTACTGGTCCGGTCGACTGTCCAAAGTTAATCGAAAACCATCCGATCAACCTTGCTTAGAGTTCACTCCTCCAAGACTTCTTGTTACCTAAGGGTATCTCCCCCTAGGATTTTTTCCATATAACTTCACTCACCAGAACCCAGAGTTACCTCCCTCTAGGTTTTTCTCTACCTGGCTTCACTCACTAAGACCTAAGGTTACCACCCCCTAGTGTTTTCTTCAGCTGACTTCACTCACCAAGACTCAACATTAGATCAACCCACCAGGGATCAGGTCATCCAGATCTATCGAATCCACCTGGCTTCCACGATCTATCAAGATTTTTCTTGCCTATTCGCAATTAGGAATTCCCTTGCCTAACCGCAGTTAGGACTAGTCACTTGGTTGACTTTTCACCCTTGCTTAGTCGTGACTAGGACTTCCTTTGATCAAACTCATTTAAACATATTTTTCGTACATTAAAACCTTAGAGGTCGATTACACCAACAATAGGAAGGGGTGACTATGTAGAAATATTTATGCCCTTAAAACCTAGTTCTAAGTCTCCAACCTGAATTTATGGTCACATGCCAAGTGGCACGAGACCATGGCATTTTTTTCCAAAACCAGCTACAACATTGGGAAGATGTTCTTGGAAAACTAGCTACGTAGTGGCACCGTTCTTGGAAAACCAACACCACTATCTTTACAAATCTTTAGACCATTTGGACCAATATTGGGAAGCTAGTTAAATGATAATTGAGGCCATATTTTGAGTTGCGTGAGTTGTATGAACCCATTGAACTTGGAATGGGTCCGATCTGACCCATCTAGGTCTATCAATGGATTTTGACGGAAACCCATGGATTGACTTAGAGGCATTGGATTCCTGAAATCCTTGTATTGATAGAAATGGGCGAGTGTGTAAAATTTATTTATACCCTCTAAACCTGGCTCTAAGACCCCAACTTGAATTTATGGCCGCTTGCCAAATGGCACTGACCGTGGAGCTATTTTTCTAAATCTAGCTATAGAGTAGTGCTATTCTTAGAAAACCAGCTTAACTGTGGAGCTATACTTGTAAAACCAACACATTATGTTAACAAAGTTTCAACCCGTTGGACCATCATTGAGAAGATAGTTAAACAGTAATTAAAGACATATTTGGACTTGTGTGAGCCATATGAACCCATTGAACTTGCAATGGTTTTGATCCGATCCCTCTAGGTTCATCAATGAGTTTTAATTAAAATTCATCGATTGACCTAGAGGCCTTGGATTCCTGAAATCCTGGTGTTGATAGGAAGGGATGAGTGTGTAGGATCTATTTATGCCCTCCAATTCTGGTTCTATGACTCCAACCTGAATTTATGGTCACGTGTCAAGTGGTATGGATTGTGTTGTTATTTTTCCAAATCCAGCTATAGTGTGGCGCTGGTCTTGGAAAAACAGCTTCCTCATGACGTTGTACTTGGAAAACCAACACTACTATGTTAACAAAGCTTTAACCCGTATGGACCATCATTGGAAAAATAATTAAACAGTACTTGAGGACATATTTAGACTTGTGCAAGTTGTATAAACCCATTGAACTTGGAACGCGTCAGATCAGACCCCTCTAGGTCTATCAATGGATTTTGACTGAAATCCATTGATGCCCTATAAGCCTTGGATTCCTGAAATCTTAATATTGACAGGAAGGGATGAGTGTATAGAATCTATTTATGCCCTCCAAACCTAGTTCTGAGACACAAGCCTGAATTTATGGTCGCGTGCCAAGTGGAACAGACCTAGGTGATATTTTTCTAAAACTAGTTACAGCGTGGCGCTGTTATTGGAAAACTAACACCACTATCTTACAAATCTTCAAACTATTTGGACTGGCATTGGGAAGATAGTTAAACGATAATTGAAGGTATATGTTGAGTTGTGTGAGCCGTATGAACCCATAGAACTTGGAATTGGTCTGATCCGACCCCTTAAGAGCCATCAATGTATTTTGACCGAAGCCTATTAATTGACCTAGAGGTCTTGGATTCCTAAAATACTGGTATTGATAGGAAGGGATAAGTATGTAGAATTTATTTATGCCCTCCAACCCTAGTTCTGAGACTTCAACCTGAATTTATAGTTGTGTGCCAAGTGACACGAACACAGATGATGATTTTCCAAAACCAGCTACAGCGTGGTGGTGTTCTTGGAAAAACAACTCCGACATGACGCTATTCTTGGAAAATCAGCACCACTATCTTTACAAATCTTTAAACTATTTGGACGAGCATTGAGTATATAGTTAAATAGTAATTGAGGTCATATTCTGAGTTGTGTGAGCCGTAAAAACCCATTGAACCCATCAATGGATTTTGACCGAAATCCATTGGCTGACCTAGAGGCCTTAGATTCTTGAAATTCTAGTATTGATAGGAAGGGATGAGTATGTAGAATCTATTTACGCCCTCCAAACCTGGTTCTGAGGCTCCAACTTGAATTTATGGTCATGTACCAAGTGGCACAGACCGTGGTGTTGTTTTTCTAAATACAGCTACATCGTGGTGTTGTTCTTGGAAAACTAGCTCCCTTGTGGCATTGTAGTTGGAAAACCAACTCCCTCGTGGCGATGTACTTGGAAAACCAGCACCATTATGTTAAAAAATATCAATCATATAACAACTATTTCATTACAAATTGGAATGAGATCACCTTTACTAATATTGTTACAAATATAATATAGAAATAACACAATATTAATGAAACCATAGTTCTTTTATATTTTACAAAAAACAAATATACAAGTAACAAAAGTACACAATATTAGTTTTACAATCCCTACCCAAGTAGGCAAGTTATAGCACAATATATAATTACATTGAAAATTTTGAGAACTTGTCCTTCATAATTGATACTGATACATTTATTCTAAATCTTTTTATATCTGCTTATTTGAATTCCATCTTCAGATCATATAGCAGACATCTAATGTATTACATCACAAAGAAACCACAGTCATTACTATAAATAACGTAAACAATTTAGTATTTCAAATTTAAGATAAAGCTACATATTCACTCACTCTTATACTGACATGGCTTCTTGTTGTGGACAATCAACTGGGACACTGACCCATTTGGCAAAGGGATAGTGATATTCTAAACCAGGATAAATAGAAACAAATTGCTCACGAGAAAAATCTTTTATTTGAGATACCTATAAGAATAAAAAAGAAAAACCTAATATCAACTATAATTTCTACTGCAATAGTATCATAAATAGGATTATCGTTTTCTCACCAATACTTCAAAACCAGAATAAATAAGGAAGTCGTAGTTAAACAAAAATATGGTTCATCCCAAGCATATTCTGTAATAGGCCTGAAAAGAAAATCATCTACTTTTAATTAGGTCAATAAATATTATAACCTATGAATTTTTATACTTGGCAGAGAAATAAAATAATTATATAATAAGGGGTTGAAACTAAAATACTTTAGTTTTTCTAATGCATTTAACCAGTAGGTCTCGTCTTCATTTTATTTTTTCTTCTTGGGAGTTTTAAATTGTTTCTTCAAATACTATCACAAACAAAAAAAAATATAATTAGTGATTGAAATCAAAGAATTAAAACTAATTGATGTATATATACAGACTTACTACAAGGACTTACATTCATAATTTGTTAAATATGTCAATTCTTTCATCCTCCTCAGCATTTTCTTTAGAATTTACTTCTGGAATTGATATAAACTCTCCCTCTTCTTCTCTATCATTCATATCAACTTTTTCTTTTCCCCAGTCAAGTCCAACTGTAGATATTGTGATGTTCTCCACAGGCTTGCTGATTTCTATCTTGCTTCTCTTCTTTAGAGGTAACAACTTTAACCAAGTAGGACTATCAATAGGAGTATCTCTATAATATAGTGACTACGATCACGACCTCTCCTAGTCCTTGTTCTAGAAGCAACAGGTTCAGAATGAGGATCTACTACAAGGTCGCTTGATTCATCCAAGATGCCTTAATTTTTAATTATTCTAAGTAAATTTTTCACCCTTTCATTTAGCTGATTATTCTCCATTGTTAGTTCCTTGATTCGATTATGATGAATAATACATTTAGGACATTCACTATAAGTTGGGCAACTACCTTCTATATCATATACAGGTGTTGCCTATGATGAATGTGAAGTAACATTGCGCTGAGAGAGATTTTCTACCAATGTGTTTTCATAAGGGGTAGGGACTAATTCAGTAATAACTTATCAAATTAGAAATAATTATTTAATAATTGTAATATGGAATTAGGTGAGAGTCTTAGATATTTACCTCTTCAGGTGATACTTGCTCCAACAAATCTCTCACATTATATGGTTTTTGGATTAGGACATGCTCCAAAACCATGCCTACAACATTAGAAGCAATCTTACATACTTAATAATGTCCATATAAAAAAAAAATCATATTTACCATTTAAAAAAAACTTATAGCTAAAAAACCAGCAAATCCCTTGAGGTATGGAACTAAAGTAGTCATATGAGATGTCAAACTTGATGCAAAAAGATCCATGATGGTAGATAATTGAGGAGCAATAAATTAAAGAATCATTTCAACCCAATTGAATATATCTATATATTCAAAATCATCTATAATATCTACAAGACCTAATAAAACCTTATATATACTAGATGAAAATAAAACACAAACAAATATATACAAAATATTAATTTACAAAATATTAAAATATCATCATCTACTTCAACTCTATGAGAATAGAATTTAAGCAACTGCTCAATTTTTGATCTAGTAGGTTCTTTTTTATAGGAGAAGTGAGCAAGAAAGATGTCACTCGATGCATTGGTTGAGTTCATAGGAACATAAGCACCTCTATATAAAATACCAAGCAACAGAGATACATCTCTTCTAGTGAAAGCTACTAGGACACCTGAAAATTTAAATTGATTAGTTTTTATTATGCACTTCTAACTTTCAAAATTAGAAAATGTACCTGAAAATATAAAGGTTTGAGATATTGAATCCCAATTTTAAAATATATTCACCATGCCCGGCTCAAGGCATAGGCCATTAAGGTCTATGCCTTGGGCCCCAATAATGTTGGGCTCCATTATTATTAAAAAAATAAATAGATTTAATGATTAAAATTTGTATATGTTAGAACAATATGTATCATGTCGCTTGAGCATGTAACGCTTTGATTTTGCCACAGATGGACACTTCAAGATGTATGTCATTTAAAGTCATTTATTGTAGCTCCACATTTAGATTTTACTCCACGTTTTGATTAACCCAACTTTATTTCCGCTCCTGCACTCGCCAATTAATTACATATTAATTATAATTATTATGTTCTCTAGTTCTAAAATTCAATTTAGAGTTAAATATAAGACCGAATTTTATTTTGTTCATCCCATTTTATATTAACTGATAATCTCGTAACTTCATTGACTCATTTTCTCATGTTTTACATTTTTCCCTCTTTTCTATAAGAAGACATCCTTCCCCTCCCTCACTTGGTAATATTTTTTTTACTCTTTTATTCTTTCTTGAAATATTATTTATTATACTATATAAATGATAAATTATGAATGGAATAGATTATGTATCCAAACATAGTTGGAAAAACAGATTATTAACAATTAGATATAATTTTTCCCCCATTTTTCTTGTTTCGGTGCAAACAAATTACTACCATCACAAATATGATTTATACACTTAAAAAATTATAAGATATGATTCATATTATTTTTTAAATACTTTTTAAATACACTTATATGATTTATTATATACTTTTTAAGTGTTGGCTTATTATATACGGCTTAAATTAATCGATTGAAATCAAAATTAATATTTTTTATTTTCTTATTATATTTGTTCAAATAATAGTCGAACTAAATTTAATAATAAATTTACATTTCAAAAAGCTAGAAAACTAAATTTTATATAATAATCTATTTTTAAATTAATATTTTATTTTTTAAAAAAAATTTAAACCCGTCATTTTCAGTCCCAAGTCTGAAAAAAAAGTTGAGGAAAAATTTTAATTTATTTAAAAAAATTGTTAAAGGTTTAAAAAAAAAATTTAGCCTAGGGCCTCATGAAATCTTGAAACAACCCTGATATTCACGAATAGATTATGAATTTGCTAAACATATTATGTCAAAAAAAAATAGCAAAAGTGGATTGTTTGATGATCATTTTGTGTCGATCATGTAAACAAATAAAACCACGATCTTATCCTTTCTTTGTTGAACGACAAAAAAAAAAATCATTAAAACGACCTAAATCACTCGCCCATTGATATATATATATATATATATGCAAAAGTAATACTGTTATGATTAAGGAAAACCATCACATATTGTGCTGATTTTAACAAATCAGCGTAACGTTGTAGCTTGTTTTTGCAAATCAACACAATGTTAATCTAGTATTGAAAAACAACACCACGTTGTTGTTGATCTGTAAAAACAAGCTGCAATGTGACTATTTGAATAAACCAACATATAGGAACTTAATTTTTTTTTGCAAAATAACAGTACATTGGTACTAGTTTTTTTTTTTTAAAAACACCACCTATGTACCCATTTTTGAAAACCAATAACATCATGTTCCATCGAAATCAACTATTAAATTATATCTCGTAGTGATTTTTAAACAACTTGTTCTTAGAAATAACGATGTGTAAAAGAAAATACTTAATATACCTTTGCAACTCCCGTGGAATGCACTATTAAGAGACACAGGTAGAAAAATGAGAGGAGAGACCTGAGCAGTACAAGTTGGATGAAAATCCTAACTCTATCCTAAATCTAGGATCATGCAGGGAAGAGGAGCGGGATGAAAGGAGAAGAGGATTTAGGATTTTGATTTTAAAAACTAACGATGAAAACAAAAGGAAGAAAAAAGAGAGCTAAGATACACTCATAGTTTGAAGGGGAGAAAATATTAAATTTTTTATCCACTGTTGTTGACTGTCACCCATATAATAAAAAATTAATTGATCATAGTCACAAATATTTTCCCCTTAAAGCCTGAATTGACTTGAAAATGGCCATTATTTATAAATATTATATTAAAAAAAAACAAATTTAAGCCCTCAATTATATTTAATAACTAAATTTAACTTAAATTCTTATTTTTCTAAGATTACGGGGTTCCTGGAGGTATCCATACATTTTGTCTATTTAAATCAAATACTCATTTATCTTCCTCAAGAGATTTAATTAAAGTCGATTAAGCCAAGTAAAAATACAGAGCATAAAAACATAGTTATTTAACACAATACCATAGATAGTTAAAAATATAGAAGAGTATATTATTATTGTTCAAAAGCTTGTTCAAGGAAAGGATAGCATAATAACATGGTCAAGTTGACGTTCAATACGATGAAGAATATTCTGACTATTAATCCTTCAACGAGAGATCCAACCAGACTACCAGAGTGCAGACTGAATCAGCATTGGCATATTATGTTCTCCCCTGTTTCAAGAACGCCTTCGGTTAACGACAAAATATAAGATTATAAAATGATTGCATCAGTTACAAATATGAAATTATGATCCTTTGATCTTAATCAGACATCAATGAAGAAATAAATCAACCATTGGGGAAAAAAAAAGACAGATTAACTGAAAAAAAAAAAAAAAGAAGAAGAATCTAGCACTCGAATTTTGAAGTGAGACCGCCGCTATGAAGCATGCGCCTACTTACTAATCGATACAAACCGAAATAAAAGGTACAAACATCATCGTGATGAATGTTTATACTCAGACCATTTCATTCCAAGGTTTCAACTAGCAAATCAGCGCTATTTCACGATATAAATGATCGTAGATGATGCCTTTTATTATGGAAAACCAGAAGGAATAAGATTCTTTACCTGCCATGAACCTGTTGGTCCTTCTCCAGGAGCAGACTGACTTTGTCCATGAGCAGGAGTTGACTCTTGCCTGTAGGGTCCCCCGTAGCTAGGCCCTTGTTGGTTGTATTCTCTGTTATAAACTGAATTTTCACCCCTTCCATATTCGCCTGTTGGCCCTTCCCCAGAAGCAGATTGGCCCTGTCCATGAGCAGGAGGTCCCCCGTATCCAGGCCCTTGCTGCCTATATTCTCCATTATAACCTGAATTTCCACCTCTTCCATACTCACCACCATAACCAGGCCCCATCCCCTGCGTGTACTCTCTGTTATAGCCAGGAGGACCAGAAAACCGATTATCTCCTCCAGGACCTTGAGAAAAATTCCTTTGGTCTTCAGTAAAATTTCCACGAGTTCCTTGATTAAAATCTTGTTGGTACTGAGGCATTGGACCTCTCCATTCTCCCTGATGTGCAGAGTTTCTCTGTTCTCCTCGGCCAGAGTCTCTCCTATCTCCTGAATAAACATAGTCTTGTCCTCCATGAGGCGCATATCCTCTTCCATCTTGACCCATGTGATTGTTTGTCTGTGGTGGAGCATAGTTCCTCTGATCTCCTTGCCTGAATCCTTGATGCCCAAATGAATTATTTCCGCGGGGAGGAGGGCTGTTATAATTTGGCTGGTCGGTTCTGTTTTGATATCTTGGTCTCCCTTGCCTGTTATATTGAATTGGGGGTGGCCTGGGAGTAATTACCCCATTTTCATACTTGTCACCTGAAATAGTTATATAAGTCAAACAAATATCTAGTGAACATACAACTAAAAGTAAATCTCTTCATTCGACATTCAACTATAGAAGTTGGGTCGATCATACTCATCTAAAGCTGGCCTGGAAGTGGACCCTCGTAATGCACAACTATATATGGAGTTAAAGTAAACACACCTCCATATTCCTTATTCACAGGATCAATGTATGAATCAGGCAAAACAAAGACAACACCAGGCAAACCTGAGCCAAAAAATTGTGTGTGATAAATATTTCATAATCAATTGGTAAAAGAAATTGAAAATAGAAAGTCGATAAAGACTACCATGAAATTTTTCAGACATTTCCTCAGTCATTACGGCTTGAAATCCTTGATAAGTTGTGGTGCTTAATGCATACATCCTCTTCTTAGCTTCCTCCACACTAACCAATTGTCGTTAATCAGGTTGCCTGTTTGTTCTTATCAAATAAACTAAAAGGCGGAATTGACAAGAGAAAATTGGCAAAATAACGACACGTTTCAAGAATGGTGCAACAGAAGAGTAACATATGGGTAGTTTAATATGTTGCAAGCATAGTTTTACCTGTTTCTATATGGCATACGCAAAGAAGCAAACCTATTGCTAGTTGAAAACATTAAATCCCTTTGAAAATTAATCAGTAGATGCACACTAAAAAAAAATAATGAAGTTCAAACAACAAAGCCTACACTATTTTTGGAAAATTTTGTTGCACCAATTGCTCTCCTGGAGTTCCAACTGAATCCATCATGTGGTTATCATTTCTTAAGCAACAAAGACCATGTGAATTCATAATACCAATCTTCATCCTAACTCACAAGTAGCATATGAAATTTGCAATCCTGGAGAAAAAAGTTAGACACAAAATAAAAACTAGGACAAAGTATACTGCAACTAATTTTTGAAGCTTAACAAATAAACGTTTCTGTTCAAGAAATACGAACAGATAAAGAATTCCATTGAAATAAGCAACTTGTGCAATTATTAGGAATCAATTGAAAGGCTAATAACTATAATTTTTCCAATCAATAATTGAGCTCAAAAGTAAAGGATGACAATCCAAAGTTACTTGCTTATGTCCACATAAGAATATTCAAACAGTAAACAAATAACTTTTTTATTTTTGTCATAATGTTATCTTCATTTTATTTCCAAGGATGAATAGATGAGTATAGTCTAAAAATAATTCAACATCCAAACATGTTAATGGATGGAGTTACAGTCAATTGGCTAACACCTTAGGATAGGAATGGTGATATACTAAGCATGCAAGCACCTCTTATTCTTAAGGCAATGCCTAACCCACCTTTCAGCTCACTTTTATTTTTCTGTAATTTTATTGATGCCCGATTCATGTTCAAATGCCATTGTAGATAAAACTTTTTTTTATCATTTATTAAATATTGAATGATAAAATACCTTAAGTTTAGACAACAATCTAAGAATAAGCTTTGCTAATTAGTAGCAAGCAAAAAATTTCAGGAAAAATTTGCCGTGTCTATTTACCAATGGATGTTAGTATACATTTGGAGATCATATGTATGGTAAATATACAGATTTATATCCACATTATGCTTTAAGATGATGTAGATTGTTTTTCCGCCTGTTTCATGTGGTTGTTCAAAATTTAAATTTCTTGTATTCATGTGCAGTTACTTCAGTTGCAACACTCTGAGAGGGGAAAAGACATTGTCAAGCACATGCATTACAGCTTAGAAATTTCACTGGTACTTATTCAAATTAATAAACTTTATTATTATTGAACCATTTTTTAGCTTTTATTTCGTTCAAAAACATAGAGGAATATGGTCAAACTTCAACCAAATATGCTAATAGGTGGAGATGGGTTATCCCTCAGGAATAGACCTTCTGAAAACAGCCTACATGCACATTCTTTGGGTGGTTGCATAGCATGCCTCCAGGGCTCCAAGATCATTTTTATTTTGTTGAAAAATTTTATTGATTTCAGATAATGCTGGAAGTCAGAAATGCTTGTGATTATTTGTTAAATTACAGTACAAGACTACAAGTTTGTGAGCACCAGACTACCAGAAGGCATAATAGACATGGACCTTCACACGGAATTCGTACATGAGTTTGCAACAGCCGAAACGAAAGTGAAGGGCAATTAAAACCAAAGTTGACAATCCGTCTACTTTCTGATTGATCAAACACCAAACATCTTCTTCCTTTTTTTTCAAACACTATATAACATGAGCATCAGACCTCTTAAGAAGGAGAAGAGAATCCAGGTACCTGCCGACCACCTTCGCCAAGGTCTGTATGTAAGTTTCAATCATCTCCTCGCGCGTGGGAGCAGGGTCCTTGGGGAAGTCCATGGTGATGAGCCAGTGATTATAGTCGCAGCCCTCGAAGAGGATTTCGTCCGGCCCAAACTTCTCATCTCCCCCGTCGCTTCTGCGGTTGGAGAGAGACGACGAAGACCAGAAGGAAAGGAATTGAGTCCGTGCATGGGGTGGGAAAGCAAAGTTCAGGAAGAGGGGAGATGAGGCAAAGGTAGAGGGAGAGGCATGGAGACGAAGAGGAGAAGAAGAGGAAGCAGAGATCGCCGGAAATGGGCTGCGGGATTTGAGGAGCGAGGAAGAGATGGCGGCGGCTCGACGGAGACGTAGGTGGAGCGCCATGGAGACGACTCTTGCAGAAGTTGCAGTAGGGTTTTGGACTGGAAACGAGAATGAAATTAAATAGAAAAAAAAAAAAAACTGGCGCATAAAAAGCCTCTACCCTCCCCATTTTTTATTTTTTTATTAAAAAAATAAATTTAATTGAATATTTTAATTTTATTTTAATCTATTTTTCATTAAATTTAAAAATAGAATTATCCTCTCTAACCAATGTGGTCACCGTTAATCGTGATTAAATTATAGGTGAGCTTAATTGTATTCAATCCATCTTTAGCCATGAGTGAGGTTGTTAAGCACACCGAATGAAATGAGATCAACCATGTTTATCGCCATATATATTGGATATAGTATAGTTTATACCGTCACCAATGAGGCAAAAATGGTGTTTTCATGATCATTAGTAAGGATTTGATCTACTCCATGTTGATTTGGTAAGGTATCACATGTTTTCTATTCGATTGAGTTACCTTTGTTATGCTTTTTGTTCGCAACTTGGATAAATTTTTCTTTGAATTTCTTTAAATTAAGTGTCATTTTTAATTTTGTTGAATTGCAAAATGGAAATAGATTCATGGCAAACCTCAAAATTTCTAGCTCGAGGAGTTCGGATATTACGGATAAACAATCAGTTTTCCCTCCTAGATGCCCCTTTCCCGCATCATCTTCATCATGGGGCGATGAGAGACCAAAGAATGGTCTAGATTCTAGATGCAAGCAAACTCGACACCGACACACTTTGTTGGAGAGTTTTCATATCGACGAGCAACCTCCTTGGCTTGATGATCTACTTAACGAATCAGAGACTCCGGTGAAAAGAAGCGCTCATCGTCGTTCGTTTAGTGATTCTTCTCCAATTCTTGGTGGATCTAACTTCCATTCTAACATAACCAATCTATATGTGGAGGAAGGCAGCCAAAAAGGCTACACTTCAAGCTCTCTCTGGGGATTGAATGAAATAAATAACCTCAGAGATGGAAAGAGCTGGGAATATACGCACTGCACGAGCGAACACGACAACAATGCAATAGCACTTAATATCAAGATGGAAGATCAGAAAGAATTAGTCCAAGAAGCAAACTGTTCTTTGGAAATGAAGGATAATTCTACTACTAAACGACTTGAGAACGATTCAAAGAGTGATAAGAAGTAAGATTTAGTTGTTAGATAACGTAGGAGCTGATTGTTCTTTCACTTTAATGTCTTCTCCTCTTTGTGTTATCGCAGGCAATTCGCTCGCCATTCTAGGATTAGGAAGCTTCAATACATTGCTGAGCTAGAGATGATTGTCCAAGGATTACAGGCATGCCTCTTGAGTTCATACCAAGAAAATTGATCTTGGCTAGAATGTGTCGAAAATTAAAATTTCTGAAGAGTTGGATGTTTTGACAGGCACAAAGCTTGCAAATTTCAGCAGAACTGGAATTTCTAGATCGGCAGAATCTCATTCTGAATCTAGAAAATAGGTCCTTAAGGCAAAGGCTCGACAATCTCTCTCACCAACGACTTATTAAGCATGGTGAGCATTTAGTTTTAGCTTTCTCACCGGTATGTAAATGTTTACTTCGAAATGTATGTTGCAGTCCAACATGAGATGCTAGAACAAGAGGCGGCTCATCTTCGAACATTGTATCAGCAGCAACAATTACAACAACAACCTTCCCCTGCACATACTCGGAGCAGGAGTAAAGATTTTGATTCCCAATTGACCAGTCTCTCCTTAAATCACAAAGATATGCCTAGTCGCATTTGAGCTTCATTTTTCCAAATTCTTCAGTACCTACTTTGATGTATCACTATGCGTGAATTTTAGTCGAAGACTTCCGACATTCCTTTGATGTATACCATATCGTATCTAATCAATCACGAGCATTATGATTATGCTAAAAATAGTGCAATCAATTACCTACTTTGATTTAGATCAAGAAAATTTTCACTGAAATAGGAACTTGACAGAGTCTCAGGTGACATTTTACAGTGCCTAGAGATGATAAGGTTTACAGGGTTGGAGTTCTTTCAGCTGCTCCAGAGATCACAGTAAGCAAGTTGTTTCCAAATGGGTCGCTCAGATGTTTTGTGAGGTTTTCCACGGGCCCTTCCCCTGTGACATAGGCCTGCAGGAAGAAACCAAGCATCGCGAACATGGCAAGACGACCATTCTTGATCTCCTTCACCTTGAGAATTGCAGCTTGGTCTGGGTCATTAGCAAGCCCAAGGGGATCAAATGGACCTCCAGGGTGAAGTTTATCTTCCAAATCCTATATAAGCAATGTGATACATGATCTTAAAAGCACTTGTGAGTTGATGATTTGATATCGAGATCTTTTTTCACTTACCAATACATTGGTGATTCTATAATATTCAGCACCTCCAACCAGAACAATCTCAGCTATGACAGCCAAAGCAAGATTGATTGGAATGTTCTTCCCAAAGTAGTTCAATGTATTTCCATCTAGGAGAAGAGCACCAGTCTGCAAACAGACCAAAGGACCATAAAATACTAAGGTACAACTTCTCGATGTTAACATTAAAGAATCCTAATATAGTTGAGTTATGATTTAGAACTCGATGTTCCGAATATTCCAGACACTTTCATAATTGTGATGAAAGAATCAAGTAATGAGTAAGTAAATGAGCCATGAGTTATTAAGGTTGTTAAAGAAGCATGCCTTGAACCAGACAGCTTCAGGACCGCAGTTTGCACCATATTTGTTGAAAGCCTCAGGGATGATGAACCCTGCCGCACCAAGCATAGCCCATCTTGAGTGGATGAGCTCATAAGCTTGATATCTGCACATCGTTCGAGATTGTAAGTATAAGGGGTTAGATGCAGTGTTTTACTCAAGAGCAGTTTCAACTATTTGACATGGTGCGCATACTTGGTGAAATTGTCAGGATTCTTGCTCAACCCAAAGGGATCATAGCCATAGCTGCAAGGAGATGATGAAACAAATATGTTTAGTTCAAGCCCAAAACAATTTCCTTAGTTTGGTTAGATTCGACTAAACATACTCTCCGGGCACTTCTCCGGTGAGATACTCAGGAACATCGGATCGGTCCAAGAGTCCCTCCGGCAAGAAAATCCTCCTGTCCGGACCTGCCACCGTCAATCAAAAGTCAGATACTTGAATACACTTCACAGTGTGCCATTCTATCAAACACTTAACAAGCATCAGTAGCTGAGGCAAATAAACAGCAGAGGATGATGAACAGAGGAAGTTAGCCATCTCACCGTACCACTTGGCGAGCTCGTCACTCACCGAAGAAGCAGCCGCCGGCTTCCTCTTGGCAGCAGCACTCTTCTTGGAGAATAATGCGACGACCTTGGAAGAGCCAGGCGAGTGTGACGGAGCCGCGCGAGGTGTGACGGTGGCGTTGAGCCGCGTCCCGAGGATTTCGGACGTCCCGAGGGCCGTGGGAGCAGTGGTTGCGGCGATGGTGACCATGGTGCCGGACGACTACTTCAGCGGATGGCAGTTATTGCTGTTGACGGATGGCGCGAGCGATCCTAAATGGTGGGAAAGGAGGATGCTGTGGGGCCAATTGGTTGAGATCTGGGCCTGTGATTGGCTGTTCATATAGATAGTAATCTATTGCTTAGATATGGTTGGGCTAGTTGAGGTGACGTGGCGGATGATAATCTTTACAATGGCCAATCCTGACCTCTGATTTATCTAGTGGATGGAAGATATTTTTTAATGGCAAAAATTGAAAGAAAACCTTTTATTTTCGAAATCCATATTTAACTAAGAAGAGTCCATTTGTATTGATTTGATATTTAAAAAAAACAAATAAATGTGTATACAAATACAAGCGAGCTGGGAACATTAATCTTTATAAATAAAATTATTTACAATCGATTATTCCTCAGAATTTTGTGCATTATTTATTATTTAATTAGCTAGTAATCTTGAACTGCAGATATTTGAAATATTCATTAACATTTTTCTTTAAAAAATAGAATATTCCTAGATGGTAAATGTGTTAATTTAGAAAAATAAATAAAAATAAAAAAATGCCCTCACGCAGGATCGAACTACGGACCTTCAGTTTACAAGACTGACGCTCTACCACTGAGCTATAAGGGCGCTAGACAGATATAGATAATCTATAAAACCTAATATGTTATTATATTAGAGAATTGTCATAAGGATCATTAACCATTTCAATAACCTGGGCAGGGTAAATAGTTTTACCGATTCATAGTTAAAAGCATCCACATCAGATAGTCTAAATATATATTTTACCTTAAATTTTATATTTTATCTTAAACACCCCTTGTATCAGATATCCTACTAGTTCCCTAAATTTAGATTCTATGAGCAGTACCTCCGTAAATTTAGGGAATGAAAACGCTACCCTAAACATTAAAATATTATTATCATCCACATGTTTGTCGTTTCTTTTTCTCTACTAGAAGGTTTGTCATTTCTTCTTCTCGCTGAAGTTTGCCATTTCTTCTTCCCTGCTAAAAGGTTTGTCGTTTCTTCTTCTCTCAAGATTTGTTTCTTCTTCTTGCTCAGGTTTGTCATTTCTTCTTCTCTGCTCAAAGGTTTGTCGTTTCTTCTTCTCTCAACGCTTGTTTCTTCTTCTCTCAACCCTCATTTTTTTAAACCTCTCACACTTTTTTTCTCTGAATTTTACAGATCAACAGCCATCCGTGGAAGAGCATTCCGAATTTTTTATTTTCTCTCCCTAGGGTTTTTGGGGCATGTATCAATAGATTTCACATTCTGAGTTTGAGATCACTAGATCATTGATTGGGAACTTATAAGTTTTCTCACGATCTTATTTTCTTTGTATTTATCTTGCAATTTTATTTTTGGTTGCTTCATTGTTATTTTTGTATGAATGTGCGGACTTTACGAAGGATTTTTTTTGTATAGTTTATTGACGCAAAGGGTTCTTTTATCATTTTCAGTCATTTTTTTCATACTTTATTTTCTTCTTGGAGAAGAGTCGTGCATGTTATGATTGTAAGGTGTTTATGGAGAGTTTTGCTTGTGTGATTATAAAGTTGGTCGATTATGATTTTTAATAAGTGTTTGTGAGATGACTTGATTGCCTTGGTTTATAAATAAATTGAAGTTGTTTAGTAAAAACAATTCATATTTGTTGTGCATCTGCATTTCTACATGTTTGTTTGCTTTTAGTGATTTTAACTTATTTTTTTTCATCTACTTGTTCCCATGTTTATATGTTTAATTTTGTAGTGGAGAGTTGGCTTAACTAAAAATCATAGGAATTGAGCAAAGAGTTAGGTATGCGTGAGATCTAGTATGCTGCTCGTGGTATCGATTCTTTGAAACAATAGTATTTTCACAAGTAATGTCTTATGCAATGAGTGTAAGGAACTAAATGATTTTGTTGCATGGAAAGTTTAACTTAAGAAGGGAATAGAGATCACCATCTACTATAAAATTTTTTAGTTAACATATACCTCACTATTTCTCTGGCTGATATCTATACATGATTATATGACAAATTGTTTAATTTTTTTAGCACTATGGATCCTCAAAGTGGTGATGGAATCTTCGCTCAACTTTTACAAGATAGAGATCCAAACCTTCTGAATAATTTCGTGACGACTATTCCGACTCCTCAAACTACCACCGAAGGCACTGGTAAAAAAACTCAGCAAGGTGTGAATTTCACTTATGAAGAAGACAAAATATTAGTTAGTGGTTGGCTTAGTACGAGCTTAGATGCAATTTTTGGGAATGATAAAAAATCCATTACATTTTGGAGTAGGGTACATCAATACTACCATGAATGTAAGAAGCCTAATTTTCAAGAACGAACCGTTCACTTCCTAACAAATCATTGGAGCACTATCAAACGTTCAGTCAATAAGTTTTGTGCTTGCTTGGCTCAAGTTGAAAACTTGCATCGAATGATAAGGTACACAGTTTTTTGGTTCAGGTTATTTTGTTTGATATGCAAACACTTTTTTGATTTTTTTTGTTCAAGTTATTTTCTTTGATATGCAAACACTTTTGATCATGATAAATTTATACTCTTTATAGATTAAGCTGGCCAAAGCTAGCTACAAAGAGAATGAAAACAATGAATTCACATTTGAGCATTGTTGGGAAATATTAAGATATCAACCAAAATGGATATTACAGAAAGAAGAAGCCAAGGGGAAAAAAAAAAAGAAAAGTCACCTGTGCTTCTCCTACCCTAGATGCTATAAATTACCCCATTTTCCAACAGCTTCAACTCCCTGCAAGAAAATATTAGTCCGAAGCACAATGCAAATTATATTACCCTGCAAAATAAAGTATTAGCATAGTTATAAAGAATAGTAATTAGATTTCATCTCCTCGAGACCGGAATCTATTCACGATCTTAACTTAGATTTCCAAAATGGATCTAAGTTGGATCGACGCCTAAGTTCCCTTTCCAGGAATGCATCCTCACAGTCACTCCCTTCTAGTGACTTACCTTAACTTACCTTCTAGACGTCGGGTTAGACCGTCGACCCGTCTGAACTTCGTGCCAGCTATTCGGTCAGTCCGTCAACCTAGCTGGACTTCATGCAGACATCCGGTCAGCCCGTCGACCTGTCTGGGCTTCGTGTCAGCTATTCGGTCAACCCGTCAACCTAGCTGGGCTTCATGCCAGACATCTGGTCAGCCCGTCGACCTGTTTGGACTTCGTGCCAACTATTCGGTCAGCCCTTTGACCTAACTAGACTTTTCCTGCACACTTGATCAAAGTGTTAGATCACGATGAAACTAACTTAACCTACTTTGTCATTCATCAAAACTTGAGTTAGACCATTAGTGCTAACCACACCAACAATCTCCCCCTTTTTTATGCAATGACAATCTTATTAAGTTAGTGAAAAAAACATGCAAGAAAATAAGCAATTATAAGGTTTTTTAAGTTAGTCTTGTTTTATATTTAGTATTTTGTTGCTTAACTAACTTAAACCACCTAACCCTCCCCTTTTGACATTCATCAAAACATAACACCAAAAAAAAAATAATTATTATAGAGAATTTAAACTAAAGTCAGATTGACTTGGGGGAGTTTAAAGTAGAAACATAGAACATTTTACTTTAAACTTTATATTTTAGCTTTTTCAAAAATAGCTAAGTTTAAAAACTAGTTAACTTAGAAAGATAACTTTATAATTTTAGAGTAATTTTTAAAGATAAACTTTCAAAGCTACAAAATTAATCTAATTTTTAAAATAGGCTTGAAAACTTAAGGTAGTTTTTTTTTTAAAAAACTAATTTTCAAACATAAGTTTTTAAAGCTAACTTTGTAAAAGCCAAGTTTAGAAAATCTAATTTTCAAAAATAAGTTTATAAGATCCAAATTTTAAGACTAATTTTATAAAATTTAATTTTCAAAGTTCATATAAAAGCTAACTCTTAAACATAAGTTTATAGAAAATCCAACTCTTTAAAAAATATAGATTAGAAAAATCCAATTTTCAATAAATTAGTTTATAAAAGCTAGTTTTCAA
>JBBMJZ010125090.1:0-21772 GCA_037833815.1 Zingiber zerumbet | reverse complement strand
TTACCCAAGTGGCCGGTGCATGACTAGTTAAGGTTTATGATTAGTTAAGTTCTATGATTGTTAATAGAACAGTCAACTAGTAATTCTAGAGGCCAAAATAAATCCTAGAAATGTTTGGAATCGACAAGGGATCGTAATTATCATTATAAGAAAACTCTTAGCACAAACTCAATAATTTACAGTAAAAACTAGTTGAATAGCATTTTCATTCAGAAAGTTGGAAGACCTACTGATTTTTAGAACTTTCAAATAGGTTTTCCAAGATGAGCTCAATTCTGAATTTCATGACTGGCTGACCTGACCGGGCCTTTTTAAACATCTTTTCCCTCTGTGCCTTGCTTTTGGCTTCATTTTTCGCACTCTTCTCCTCCTTTGCTTGAATGATCCCTTCCCTTTCCAAGTTTCCATCCTGGCTTTCTCATCTTCGGCATGCTTCTTATCGTACTCTTCTTTTAAACTTCTGAAAGGTTTTTTCTTCGTTTTACTTCGCTTCGGAGGACTTTCAGTTTGATCTACATCCTGCAAAGCCATTTAAAATTTCAGATTTAAGTCTTATAAATTACCATGCTGATAAACAAAATGTAGAACCCATGGGCCACTTAGGGATGATATAGATACCCAATACATCAAGCATCTGAGGGTGCATCTCCAAGTCAAGTCTTGGATAGACTTGAATAACCAGTTATGCTTAATAATTGTGTTCTGAATGGATGTTGGATTCACTTAATCATCCGAAGCAGAGATTTAATTGGCTTGGGTAGTGGGTAATTAATCACGGTTCAAGTAGCAGTCAAAAGCGAGTATAGTTGACCTAATAATGTTGTGAACATTCTGTATAACCAGGTGTTTAGACATTATGAAAAGTCTATCTACTTAGGTTATGAAGATTCTAATTTGTCTCTAATGACATAACAAAGGATGGGCTTGTACAAATGACACTATCAGATATAATTACATAAACCCAGCACTAAAGAAGTATAAATTCCTAAACCATTTTCATATCCAGTTGATGTAATAAGACAAGTAGCTTCTATCGTGTTTCATCAGTGAAATAGGACACTTCCATTATGCATTTGATAATTTTGAAACTAGGATATGCGATTTGGGTATTTCGGAAACTTTCCTAGGCGGTTCGGTAATTTGCCGCAAAATTTACAAGTCTAAAGAAATTAACCAATCTCACCTTAACATCCAAAGTTGTTGGCTGATGCTCACTGGAAATGTTTTGTTGCTTGACTGTTTCCCTGTACTTCTTTACAAATTTCAAATTTGGCATTCTTGTATCACTGTGTTTTTCTATAATCATAAATCAAATGGCTTTGATGTTAATTGTCAAATACGGCATAAACATAATCTTATCCAACTAAAAAACAATCATGAAAAAATATCCTACCAAAATCAGAAAAAACAACGCAAAAATTCAAAATTACACCAAACACCCTGGGATGTTAGAGAACGTAATTTACCAAGGCCTCTCAAGATATGAAGTTTATAGAATGAGAGGTTGGATTCACAACAAAGCCAAAAATGAGGACTAAAACCTAGAAAGCTAAATTTGGTAGCTAATATCAAATGCAGAAAGTCAAACATACATGCAACTTCTTAGGCTATGTATATTATGGGGGAAGGAAAGGAAATAAGAGTGGCAAGGAGGCACAATTTTGAGACTCATTCTCCTGATTATCTTGCCGAAATTACAGTAGGAATCGCAAAAATCTCATCTTCAAAGAAGCAAGTTTAACCCAGCGGCAGATAGCCCAATCCCATCTGCCCACAATTGGATGGAAGTGAACACCCTCAGCAGGACAGAAACGAGAGGGAAATGTCATCCTTATCCTTCTTAGCACGCACAGACCTGACATTCTCGTGTGGCAGATGGTAACGGTAGATGAGGCAAGTTGCAATGAGCAATGACAGAGGGAAGCAGGAGGGTTTGAGCCTAAGGAAGGGCGGAAGGCTCGTGAGGCGCGGCGGGCTCAAGCAGCCAAAACGGAGAGGGAGTATGGCGAGCTCAGGAAGGGCAGCCAGCGGGGGAAGAAGTGCAGCGGGTTTGGGAGAAAATGGTAATTTTTCATTTTTCGAGTTCCTTCTTCTTTCTCACCCAATTACGCAACTACCAAAACTCCCTCTCTTTCTCTCCCTCTCCTTCCCTTCTCTCTTCACCACAGTCCAGAACCTCAACTGGATTTATAATTTATTATACTTGCAAAGCTAATTTGATAATCTTTCGCTGTAGAATATCAGATTTGAAAGAAGAAGAAAAAAATCATACTACAAGATCAATGTATCTGTTCATGCCTAGCTTCGACGGAATCCCATATCTTATCACAATACTAGCTAATTCATTCCAAAAAAATACCAATTAAAACAGATATCAAACAATCGCAATCACTCCGAACAAAAAAATCTGCAGATTGAAGACCTAGAACGAGCAAGTTCTCTATCGCATCGAGTTCTCGATTATAGATCCGAACAAAACCTGACAGGAGATCGATCGATTCAAGGTAAGAAGGAAAGGCGACGAGGAAGATTAGTAACTCACTGATTAGAGCAGAGGGTTGTAGCAAGAGCACCCGGCTTTGCCGTCGGCGAAGGCTTCGATCGACAGGCCTTTCCCTCCCAGCCGCCGCTCGTTCCTCTTCCTCAGGCGATCCTTCCCGTGGGCTATGCCCGTCGCCGCTGTCTCGAATTGGTTCGAAACGGAAACTGAACCCGAGAACCGGCATCTGACCCACAATTATTAAATGGGCTGGGCCAAGTCTGGCCCTTCTTACCGAATTATTGAACTTACAATTTATTATTATAATAATAATCGTGAATAGAACTATCCTTTTAAATCTATTAAAACCGTTGATTTTAACAATTTAACGTCCGATGTGAAGGTAAATTATTTTTTTCCTTAAAAAAATGAATCTATTTGAGTATTTTGCTAAATGTAAGCTGTATCGAGCAAAACTATTATATTCTCAATTAATAATAAACGATCGCGGTGGGACTCGAACCCACAATCTCCCGCTCCGGAGGCGAGCGCCTTATCCATTAGGCCACGCGACCAATACATTGAATAAGCTCACAGATTTTTATTTATAAATATATATATCTAATTATAATTCTATTTTTTTTTTGTAACTGAATAGGGAAATAAGGGTGGGAATATGAATGATTATTGTTGTTAATATTTGAATTACATGAATAAAGATATAAATAAAAAATTTTATAATTGGACAATGACTAATTCTCATATCCATTCTCTCACTCCGTGATTACTTTATATTCATTAATCAAATATTTCATTAATACCAAAAATAACCATAGGAGCAGCCCTTCTTTTCTCTCCCTCTCGTGTGTTCTGCCACAGATAAAAAGGAAACCTTTTCACCGCCACCACCCAACTCCACTGGCCAGTGTCCGACACCAGTCAGTGGCCCTCCCGCCAGCCACTTCGAAGCCGGCTAAAGTTGCTATCTCAAATAGGTGCTAAGATAAAGCTGCCGCTGATGGAGACTGCGTCAAACAGCCCTGCGTCGGATCTATTTATGTCATCCAAATTGTTGTGCTGTGAAATTGTGCCACCGGCTCTTCCTTCCTTCTTGTACTGTTGCTCACGCAAGGAAGTCCGCCGACAACTCCGCTCTCCGTAGAAAGCCATTCACGTTTTGAAACAAAACGTGAACAGTTTTTTTGAATTCAATTCACGTTTTGAGCCAAAACATGAACAGTGGTCATGGAATTCAATTCTCGTTTTTGAAACGTGAACAGGATTGCTGGTTGCTCCAATGCTTTTGCCTTTCAATTGCAACCATAGTTGTTTATTGTTCATCATAAATTTGAACTCATTACTAATAAAAATAAAATTAAAAATTTATTTGATTGTAATAATATTGATTCAGAAACAAACAATGTAATCATAATTCTCATTCCTATTGACCTTATAATCAAATCTATTATCATTCCAATTCACAAATTTAAACCAAACGGCCCCTAACTAAAGTCAAACTCCTGCTATAACACAGATGTTGCTTCCCCTGAACATATTTACTTTTTTTTTATCCGACGCTTATTCTAATAAATGCTAGATCATCATCTTTATAATAACTTGAAAAGAAAAGAAAAGATATCGTAGATTAACCGATATGATCTTATGCAAGTGTATGATTCTACGAAGAAGCTAAACATCGTAAGATGAATCATAATCTCCCAATCAAGCCTGATGTTTACATGCTACAAAGTACTACTCAACCCTATTTCACCGACAGAACCCCCCTCCAAACTATGACATCGTGACAAGTCATTCTAGTCGAATGAGTTGCTATCCGTATGCAAGTGTACAAATCTGGTGTCACCTTCTCTGTTCGTTACAAATCTGGTTATCTTTTCCGGATGCTTCAGAGAAATCAGCAGCGCCGATCTATCAGTCTCTCTCTCTCACTCTCTCTCTCTCCCTCTTAGCCATGCTAATCATGGCTATTTGGTCGAAGCGACAGGCGAATTTACTTGACACCGAAGACCAAGAAACCCAATCGATTAACACTTACAATCTCCAAGGGTGAGCTTCTACTTTCAAAGGACCTCCCAAACCGCAGGCACCTCCCTTTCCATGATCTCTTATCAATTACCATTTGCTTCATAGCTGCTTTTCTTTGGGCTCGGGGTGTGATTGACCGTAACACCATTTATCTGTGATTGCGTTTGGTGATTCAGTTGTTCCGAATCAATACTGTTTTTTTGTCCAGAAAACTTCACCATAATCTCATTGGAAAGAGGTGGTTGATCTCGCAGAGATTCCATATGCCTGATTGCAGGTACATCATTGCGGCAGTATCGCCGCCACATGTCTCGATATGTTGACTCTAGTCCTCGTGCAAATTTTGATCCATCACAGATTGGAGACTTCGACATAAGTTCTCGCAGTGACATTCTTAGCTCTCCTAGAGCTGAGATATCCGAAGCCAGCTTTAATGCCAATTTGACATATTCATCTTCTGTTTTCGCAACCAGCCGGCCCAAACCTGCACCAAAACTAGACTCAGGGGACAGGCACATATGTAGAATAGATAAAGAAAAAAATGTAAATGATACTGAAAAAAGGAAAACGCTTTATTAGAAGCCCTTATGTGAATCTCCTTATTCCTACTCACCACCGAGATGTCAAGCGCTTAGGATGTTAAGACAATAAAATAAAATAAAATTCTCAACAAGGTTATCTAATGAATCCTGGCAAAAGATTGTTAACATGTATAAGCCGCATGCATGTGGCTCACTAAATCATTGCAAATTCAACTCCCCTTGCTTCTAACAGCAAAAAGCTCGGGCCCAAGTAAAAAACTTGCAACTCCATTTGTATAGTGCTTGAAAGATTATAGCTAGAACGTGTAGTATCGATGTACATTTCTGATATAAATTTTGTTTGAATAAATTTGTTAAATTACTTCCAGTGCTATGTATCCAGAAATTTAACCATTGATATATATTCTTACCAACTCTAGTCAGAAGGCTGACACCGACATTATGAGCATGAACAGAACCCGCCATTGTGACACACGGAACTCCCATGTACAGGGACTCACAAGTAGTAGTTGTTCCTGCATATGGAAATGTATCCAAGCTGCAAAAGCAGGTAGTCATTCTTCAATAAACCATAGCAAGGTAAAAGACTAGGCGAAGTAACAAATCTTGAACACAAACCACACAAGTAATAATAATTACTTCATTGTCTTTATTAGATATTTAAATATTATTTCAATCATTTTCACACAACTTGGGCAGAAATAAAGTAGAGTTGGAAGGAATCATATTCATCTCACTTTGTATTTCTTTTCAAGTACACAGAAGAAATTGATAGTTTTACTCCGTTTCCTTTCTTATTTCCATCCAAGTAAACACAGAATTAGTGGACTATAAACTCAATTTATTATTGAGGATATAACAGTGAAATTTTGAAATTTAACTCACGTAGAGAAAATCAAGGCCTGCAATGTGCTCTAATAGATTGATAATATGTAAAAGCAGACGAAGAAACAAAAAGGAAAAAGTATATAGATATTATTAGGAAATGACACAAAAGTTGGACAAAGAATAAAACAGTTTTTTCATAATCAACACGGTTAAAGTTTGGTACTGGTATCCACAACTAAAGTTTGATTTGAATAAAAATATAACAGTAAATCTGTGGAAGTTCCAAATGAAAAAAGTATAAACAGAAAGTGATCCATTTTGGGGTTTATCACCGTATTTGTAAGCATTAGCAAGTTGTATTTGCCTAACAAACTATAAAAATCTTGAGCATCAAAAAGTTGGTCGAACTTCAAAATAATTCTTCACTTTAAGACAGCTTAATTTCTTGAACAAAAAAACATAACATAAATCAGATTTTAATTATGAAATGGCAAGGAAGATCACCAGAAATAAGGGCAAGGACATATTAGATAATGAAAAACAACTATCCAATGGGAATAAACATGCTGCTAAAGTTGTTTTAGATCAGTTAATGCGTTGCCTGAATAAAGATGGTTTCTTGTCATAAACAAAGTACAAGGATGAAAGTTAAGTCAATGTTGCACCTTATATCCATCAAGGAATATGCTTGCATGTGATCATGGTTAAGAAGGATAAGGGGTAATAGATCAACTCGCAAGGATTCCAACCCCATCTGCTCCAATGTAGAGAGAAATTTCTGCCTAACACTTTCGCAACAGAAAGGCTTGCACTTGACAACGAGTCTAGAATTGGGAACTGCACATAATATAGTTGCCCAAACTCGCAATACTTTTGGTGTTATCTGACATAATATAGTTGCCCAAACAAAATTATATCATAGCTTTAATTTCCAAAAAAATTAATTAATAAATAATATAATTTTAGGTGCTACCTTAGCCAAATTATTAAAGCTTCCGAAGGTGATAAAACCATTGGAAAGAGCCGGTGTTGGTGTAACAGGACCAGCCTCAGGGGAAGGCGTATAGCAGAGAAAACAATCTGGGAGACGAACTAATTCTTCAACATTCCTGCCAAAAATATTATCCCTCATTAATTAGCCATTAACATTAGCACGAAATTGGCAATCTTTATATGTTAAAAATGACATAATTTAAGACTTACTTTTGATTTGAATTAAGTGGATCCGTTAACTCATCTGTTATCCGATAATCAATTGTTGGCAAACCAGTTGTATTTGGGTAACCAATCCATGTTGCCTAACAATCATCATATACCACCAATCATAAGAACAACACGCTAGTAGAATGCTGGTAACCTAAATCCTACTAAGCTATGAACTTGAAAGAAAAGCAGGAAGAAGGGAAACAGGAAACTCCATGAAGAAAGAAAAGTACTTCATGAAATACTGAAATTCCTAATGGGTGGTCAGCATCAGAAGATGAATACTTTTGCAATTGTTGAGAATAGCCACATAATGCTGAAAATATATAAATTGACAACTACTACCTGGACTGGAGCAGGCCGGCAAGCCATCATGCCCAATTTATTATTTGCAGTGTGTCCAGTAAGCTCCACCAATATATCAACTTTATCATCTCTAACCAAGCTAGCCACCCTTTTCTCATCTATACCATAAATATCTCTCCACACACCACCCTTTTTCAGAACTCTATCCTTAAATTTAAGTGTCTTCGCGTCTGCCTAAAGAATCATACCAAGTAACAAATCAGCAATGGAAAAATGGTTATATTCAAAATGCTGGGAAAATGGTTATTCAAAATGCAAAGGCAAGAATATTAAAGAGAAAAAAAACAGAAAAGGAAAAGACTTGGCCACAGTCCACAAGGAAAAGGTGCAAGGAGAATGATTCAACTAAACAAACATAAGGAGAAAAATAGAAATAAAAGGAAAAGGAGAATTTTCACCTTGACAACGGCAGAGTATACAACCACCTTATAGTTTGCATAGTCATGGTGAGAAAGAGGTGCTTCAATGAAGTAGGAAACAGAGTGAGTAAAATAATCAGGGGACACATATCCAACTATCAGTGGTCGGTCTGTGTCTTTAGGATTATCCCAAGTGGTATATTGCACATAGTGATTCATAAAGCGCCTTCCCCATTCCCTGAGCAGCAGTTTAACTTAGAATCAAGCCATATAATGTATATGAAAAATCATAAAGCAACCAAGAAATAAACTTATTCAAGCAACCGTAGGCAAATATTGACAGCCATGAAATTGATAAACTTCAAAAAATATTATGCTAATCCTAGTTCCAGATAAATAATGAAACCTTTATATAAAAAAACATGACAACTATGAATTACAAGTAACTATCAGAATGATAAACCCTTTCCCAAATAAGTTAATAAAATAACTCTATCTAATTTACCAAAAAATGAAAAAGTTAGTGCTTTCAAAGAAAAATCACTCTAATGGAAGATGCAAAAACAAACAAATGAAGCAAGACTTTTGGTTAGGAAATTGTTACTACCTATGCGCCTCAAAAAGTTTATCATCTGAACCCACATCTATGTAGTTCATTGCCAAGAGTCGATTCTGCAAAACTACATATAGATTAGTGAAGAAGTATTTTCACCAGGTACTCTGACCTAATGGTACCTGGTTAATTGAGATGATAATTGACAGTAATAATCAAATAGGTCAGCAATGCAACTTAAAGATATAGGGATCCCATTAGAGTACAAGCAATCAAATATTAAGAAAATGGTGCCTCTAGAAAGTAGTTGTAGATCTCTTCCACTGCTTCATCACTCTAACCTCTCCTTCTCCACCCCAATCAGTATGTTTCTTTTTATTTTAATTACTTTTACTACCCATTTGCAACTATAGACCTATTTCTGCCCATTTCTCACATTTTAGCCAATTTCTTCCTATGTTAGTTAATTTATGATATCTCCTTGATCTTTACACTAGAATTTCTCAGTCCTATCACCTATGAGAGTTACACAACATCTTGAGAAAAATCAGCTCAAATTCAGTCAATCCAGATCCAATTCAGCCAGGCAGACTCAGATCAGCTGATTCTTCAAACTAATTTTTGCTCTTGGTTTAGGAAAAACTTTAATTATGGATGACCAGCTGCGATTTTAAGGATCATAGTTTTCACAATTACAAAAGAACACATAATAAATAAATAAATAAATAAAGCAAAATAAAATTAGCGTAAAAAGGAGAATGCTAAGATGAGTGTACTAGAAAGATAAAATTAATAATAATAGTATCCGAGATATATTTAATTTTATATATGAAAAAAAAGGCACAAACAAAAAGAACATTTGCATACACCCATGTACTTTTGACATTGATTCATAGGCATGCTCAAAAGTCAAAGCATTGTGAAGAGGAAGGTATAAAGGAAGTTTTTGGTTTTTTCACAAGACGTCAAAATAATTTAAATGAGATAATATGGTCATCTGCATCAAAGTCTCGAACCAACCTTAATTATATTGATTATCATACTGGAGGATAGGGAAAGGGTACAAAGACAAACAATAAGAACTGACTGCAATGGAAAAAAAAAACAAATGGTTTGCTGTTATAGGGTTGTACCAGACAGGTGGCAGTTCAATATACTCTATTCGTATGCATGAGATGATGCCATAACATGCTTACTCCCCGAGAAAAACGGGACAGAATTGGAACCAGCATGCCAACTGTCAACATTAGGTGTCAGGAGCAATCCATCAAGCTAGCCCTAGTCAGATGGGAGCTAGGTATAGTCCAAAAGTGTTGTACCAGACGGGGTGGCAGTTCAATATACTTTATTCGTATGCATGACATGATGCCATAACATGCTTACTCCCAGAGAAAAACAGGACAGATTTGGAACAAGCATGCCAACTGTCAACATTAGGTGTCAGGAGCAATCCATCATGCTAGCCCTAGTCAGATGTAAGCTAGGTATAGTCCAAAAGTCACTTCCATAATATGCATAATAGACTTGGTTTAAGATATCAAGAAACAAGCAAAGAATTCACATCTTGGAGTATGAAAATATAGATGATGAGAATATAAAGACGGACAAATCCAAAAAAGCATGTTACCTGACCAGCATTACGTGAATCAGGATCTATCTGGAGACATCTCTCATAAGCCTCGATAGACAGATTAATACTGCCCACATCTCTGTAGAGGACCCCTAAACAAGAAATATAGTGAGAGTACAAAAGAAATTTCTTACAGCAACTCTCAAAGATATCAACAAGAAATATAATATAGTATGATACTACAGTAAAAATAATCTAGGATAACTATGGAAACCCTCTGATAAAAATAAATCAACAAGAAAAATAATATAACTGCAATAGATTGATAGAGCATTTACATAGATCTACTGGTATAGGATACTATTGTACCAAATAATCTAGACCGAATTGCATATTTATACCAAAACCCCTAACAGAAGAGCTGATGCACCTCTAGTCAGACAACAATCTTCTGTCATATTCTATTTGCAAAATCCTAAAATCTAAAATAGATACCTTCCCTTTGTTACCCTAAAGGGGCATTTGGTTCCTTGGACAGAGATACAAGGGAAGCCCATAGGCATTTAAAACTTAAAAAAGTGCCAACCACTCTGGCCTTCCTAGCATCTCAGAAAGGTAAGAGCAAAGACACATCTTCAAATCATAATCTTAAGTGATAAACCAAAGACAGTAGAAATGAAGAGAATAGATGCACAACCAACCTAGGTTATTGTATGCTTCAGCATATGTAGGATTTGCAATGATGGCTTTTTCAATCATGCTGGCAGCTGCATCCATTTTACCCTATAGAGAAGAATGTCATTTTTGCAATACTGTCAACTTACCGGTATAAGTCATTTTTGAAAAAATAGTAAATTCACATAACAATTTCACAAGTGATCCATAATCTAGATGGTTATACCTGGACAGTGAAGACCACACCAAGATTATTTAGCGATTGAGAGAAGTTTGGTTTAATAGATAAAGCCGTCTAGAAAAATAACCAAGTGTCAACAGAAATATCAAGAGCAATATCACACTACAGATAAAGATATATCAAATTTTTAAATATGGAGGACTGAAAAACAGAACATACCTGGTAACATTCCACTGCCTTATCCAGATTGTCTCTGTCCTTATAGATAACTCCCAAATTGTTGCAAGCCTCAGCACAATTGGGATTGAAGTGTAATGCAAGTTCATAAAACACAATTGCCTTCATGAATATTCAGATTCAAGTGTCAAAGAGTATCTTGCAGGAAAGAAGAGATAGTAAAACAAAGGAAACACAAACAAAGACAGTTGTTAGATGACTCTATATTAAGCTACAGATGGCCCATGCTTTTATGACGCCCCGTACAGGATTAAGCAACTCATCACACTTTCCACAAGATGCAAAATATTGTAATGGATAAGACTAACCTTATCAAATTTAAGCATTTCACCATATGCAACACCGAGATTATACATCGCATCAGCATAGTGCCAATTGTAAAACAAAGCTTTTTTGTAATACACTACACCTTGGTTTATATCACCCTCGAGTTTTACCTAAAAATATAAGGTATCAGTTAAACAAACTGTAATTAATTTTAAAATAAATTGTAATCTGTAAATCAATGAAAGGAGAAAAAAGTTAACAATAGCAGAAAGGCCCAATATCACTGCATGCAGAATTACTTTCATAGTTGTAAAAATAATTAAATTAACAAATTAAGCAAAGTGCTGGTGCATAGATGATTCCTGAAGATTAGAGAAATACTTAATATAAACAGAAACATGGTGCATGAAGCTCCTAACAATGAGGAAGGATCAGACTTTATTGAGTCTATTATACGCAACCTTATCTTGCACTTCAAGAAACTGTTTTTGACTCGAACCCGTGACCACAAGGTCCCACAATAACTTTACTGTTGCACCAAAGGTCCCCTTCTAGAGAAGCACTTAATATGAGAGAAGAAATTGACTTGTCAAGCAGATAACCAAA
The DNA here is from genome assembly GCA_037833815.1 of Zingiber zerumbet. Lineage (NCBI taxonomy): Eukaryota > Viridiplantae > Streptophyta > Magnoliopsida > Zingiberales > Zingiberaceae > Zingiber > Zingiber zerumbet. The sequence goes on along the minus strand of JBBMJZ010125090.1, from coordinate 9,860 downwards.
TTCAGTATCTATACACTTACCGCATTAGCAATTTAAAGAGCAATGTCATACTCTACTTTCTTGATTTCTAACATTGGCTTGTAAGACTAAAGATTCAATTTATCAAGAAACATTTGATCTTCAATAAGACTAGATAAATATTAATTTGAGATTTGTGTTAATATCTGCCTCATCCAGAACTCACGTTTAAGTTGTTAGGCTAATTACCAAATTCAGTCAAACACTTGTCTCATTCAAAATTCAAAGGATCTACTGATATTCTATTTTCTTCAATTTTTAATATTAATTTGTAGGACTAAAGATTCAATTTATCAGGACAATTGATCTTCAATAAGACTAGATGAATATGTAAAATTAGTCCAGGAACATGAAACAAGGTTCCTTCTTTTAATCAGTAAATTATGCACAGCTGATAAAATCTAGAGCTAGCCTGTTCACATAGATGAGTCCACCAGACAATTCCTCTGTAATATAATCATTGACTAATGAATTAATGTAAAGACAAATATAAGAGACTGCATGATTTTTAGTGAGGATATCTACTCTACAGTGGTACCTCCTGATTAAGGCATAATATGGTTTCAAGGTGCGATCCTTGCAAAAACTTTCATTTTTTCTTAAGATTTTCCTAAAGTACACCTCAACAGCTGAGACATGGCAGTGCAAATTTTATTCTAGTGCTTTACATGAGTTGTTCCATTGTAACCTGATTCTCACAGGCATGAACTAGGAAAAAGCATTGATACTAAGGTAAAAGAATCCTGGCCTACAGGAACTTTTACAAAATTGAAACTGCTTTAACCATACAAATCCTATCAAATTCTGAATTGCTGGACTTCACTTCAAATTTTCAGTCCAAGTTCAAATTATGCTGATGATACATGAAGAAAAAAGATTATAAAATAAAGTGCACAAGCCACAGATAAGGAAAACAGAATCTGAGAGGAATTATGAAAATGGGTACATAGAACAATGCTATGAAAACTTTGATCAAGTAAAAAACAACTAACAGGAACACAACATTGAAATCAAAATAACGAAACAAGACAGAAGCAAAGACTGTTCCAAGATGCAGAAACCTCATTTAACTGTCATCATCCAGTCTCAGTGGTGCTGATATAACTATAGATCTTGACTTAGATACAAGTCCATTAATTTTAGGAAATTGCATGGGTTACTTGAAGGGAGATTAGAAGCAATACAACTGCATAGGAAGTTATAATTATAACAATATTAAACTATGAATTAAATAAAAAATAATTTTATTAAGTTATTCCAACTTCCAACAATCACATTGCCCACTTGGTCTGCCGTGTAAGAACCAACAAAGTTCATAATGTTTATGTGGATGTTAATTGATGAAACACACATCGTATAAAAAACCTATTGAGGTAGTAAATGCTGATATCCCATATTCATCTGGCTTGTAATCAGGTATCATTCTAAAAATAAGCCATCACTCTATGTCACTGCAGAACTTCACAGCTTGATTATCAAATGACCTAACATTTTTAAACATCTTTTGTGAGCAGCAGCATGATGTTAGCTGCACTTCAGATGTGTAAAAGAACTGTGGCAAATTCTATAGAAAGCTTCAAAATTGCAATTTAGAATTAGGTACATAACATAAGAACCAAGAGGGTACAGAGAGGCCACTAAAGTTTTAAGCTATATTTTTGAAGAGTAACCAGAGCCACAACAAAACTGTTGAAAAGAACTGACATTTACCAAGCTAGTATGATATCTTTGGCTACTATTAATGGAAAATCCTGAAATGCTTCATGAACTGCATCTTAACCCCTATCGGGCAAAAGGCGATTACGCTTGCCCCCATCAACCCGTCCTAGGACCATCACGAGGGACATTAATCACGGTGACTGCGGTAAAATGGATGGGAAGGTGAATTGTGAATTTAAAAACTTGAATGGGCACATTCAGAACTAAAATCCTTTTTTAGGTCTTCAAACACATCAGTCCTATATCTTTTCCTTGTTTTTACTTTCTGGAGCATACCTGTTGACTATCATGCAAATCTTGTAAAACATGAAACATCAGGCTTTCCATATACTTGGGAGAGACTAGCATGAATCAATGCCACATTAACTAAGAAAGTATATGGAATTAGTGATAATCTATCTGAATGGATATTCTACTTGAAATGCATTAAAAGATTTTAATTTCTTTGACATGGGGAACATGTATAGTCAATCTTTTAAGCATGAAAAAGTGGAACACCAACAGAGGTCTGAAAATGACACCCTGGAGAAAAGAAAAATAAAAATATAGCACGAGTATTACAACAAGGGCCCAACTGATTTTGAAGGTGCACACTGCAAAGGCACTTAGAATATGTATGACGCAGACTGAGATAAATAACTGACCTTAGTCCCAAGGTCTGTCAAAGCTATTGCCATGTTATTTTTGGCAATTTCAAAGTTTGGAGACACAGCTAAGCACCTGATACAGGAAAACAAAATACCCACAATAATTATGAACCAGGAGAAATGAACCATTATAGTTATGTTAAACAAAAAAATAACTTGGATGTCACCTTTCGTAGCAAGCAATAGCTGCCTCCAAGTCACCCCGATTTTTATATATTACACCCATGTTGCAGTATGCTTCAGCATATAAGGGCCTCTCTAGGATAGCCTTCTCATAGCAGTTTAGAGCCAAATCATATTGCATCATCTCGGAATAAACAACTCCAAGGTTGTAATAGGCGGGCTGAAGTATAAAGGTGGTGTCATATCAAACCCCAAAAATTAGAGGGAAAGCCCAAAAACAATAACCAGGCAAATAAGATTCATGAACATACAGCATAGTGACTATCTACTTTAAGTGCTTCAAAATACTTCTGAATTCCTTCCTCAGTGTTACCGGCAAGTTTTAAGCTTGTCCCAAGATCTGTCAAAACAATAGCAAGGCATTCTGCAGCAGGTTTGTATGAAGGATCTGCCTTTAAAGCCTTCTTATATGACTGCAATAAACTTATTGTGTCAGATTTAATTGTTTATTATGAGTAAACTTCCCAATACATCTAATTAACTAACAGTGGATTAAACAATGGAAGTGAAAATGAGAAGCTCAGAATTACCAAATCTCAAAAGGGTGCAAAACTACAAAAAAAGAGAGTATATAGAAAATTGATAGAGAAACTATAAAAACACTTAGGTAAGCAGGATATGCAGTATTCACCATGAAATGGAAAAAATTAACTATAAAAACAATTAGCAGTCTGTCCAACCAGTTGGGAACATTTTCATAGATAAATTTATCCCTGTTGGATTCTATGCATGGTAATATATCAGTAATGCCCAAGTTATTTAGATACTTTTTCTAGTGTATTTTCTTTTGTCCCTCATAAATAAAACTAGTTAACTTGCCAATGGAATATTATATACCAGTCATCTGAACTAAACCAAACTGCTCAATAATTAATAGATTTATTTATTTTATATCACCCAAAAACATAACACATCTATCTTCAAGTATTTAGAAAGGCGAAAGCCTATGCAGGTCATATAAAGTCAGCCCACTATATAAAACTTATGATGCATATAAGCATATTCTAGGAATATGTGATCAATATTAAAGTATTAAGAAATTTCTATATCAATATCTTGAGTATCAATCATTTGCAAAACATGTTCTTGAGTAAACACTTAGAAATCAGAAGCAACTAAATACAATAGTTCAGGTTTGAAGTAAATTTGGATTAGCTTAAACTGGTTAAAATAAACCAGAAAAGGTTTTTAAACTACGTGTAGATCGCATATAGTATACTAATTATCAGGTATATATTTAAGAATATGATAGATCACAAAATCAATCTTTAAGTTCATAGAGGATCTGAAGGAACAAGTTTCGATTATCGATAGTTACCAATAAAATGAAGGCATTAAGTACTAAATTGTCAAAAATAAACAAAATAAGCCCTAAAGAATTTTAGATACCTTTTCTCAAAAAAATACAACCCAATAGTAACAAAAAAAGGATGCTACAATTGTTAACTACCTAAAAAATGGAATACTTAGCGACTAGCATTTTCTTTAGGAGATGCCTGATCAAACACTTATTTAAACTCAATTAAAAGAAAATGAAAATTGTGTGTCATGAAAATAAAGAACAAGTAAAGATGGGTTTACTTAAACCGAAGATAGAAGGGAGAGGGAGGGGGAGAGAAAGTAACACAAAACTATACCCAAGTAATTCATAATCCATGTATAACTTTGTGAGCCTTACGATCCCCTTTCCACTTCCCCTCCCCATACCTATCATTCCGCCAAAGTAAGCCCAGCCTAAATATAACAATTAAGTCACTCAACTAACAAAATTTCAGGGATTTAAGTAACAAGATTTACCCCAAATACAATAATAAAAAAACAAAATTTCCGTCTAGATTAAGAAATATCCGAATTAGTAAATAATTAACAAATACAGAAATCATGAACACCTCAGCAGCCTCCGATAAGTGTCCCTCATCCTTGTAAATAACCCCACAGTGAGTTAGGGCACAAGCATTGAACGGATCAAGCTTAATTGCTTCTGTAATACAACCAAAAGCTTGCCGCAATTGATTCTGCATTTGGAGGCAGATTCCCTTGCCTATAAGGGCTTCCAGATTGGTTTTATCCTTCTCAAGGATGCTTTCATACAACAACTGAGCATCTGCAAACTTGTTTCGCGACCTTAGGATATTAGCATATGTGAGAGCACCATTCCCTTCAATCTTCCTCCTAAGCAAAGGAACTTCAGGCTGAGTTGAGCACTCATCTAAGGAAGTTTTCAAAGCTTTGGGGCAGCCATTCTCCAATAGAGCACATTCCCTCTTATTCCCATTATCAGTGTCCTCTATCCATGCCATGAGGAGATAGCCACCTGACACTGCTCCTGGAAAGAGTGAAGGAGATGAAAGAAATAAGCTAAATTTACCTCTTGAGAGTCTTAGAACGGGCTATGATTCAATTTCAACGAAGAACATAAAGCGGACAGGAAAAAGGATCAGTATAAGTAAATTCATCCTACACTCTGGCAACTCGATGCAAAAGCCCTACCAAAGAAATTCAAATATCAAAGAGTGAAAAGTCCCAACTTTAATTACACTTCAAGGAAACACCGATGAACGAAGACCAAGTCCGACGAAGTCAATCAAAATGCGAGTCCACGGAGTGAGATAAACGCGAGAAACCCAAACAACACATCAGCGTAATCTACACGGAATAACAGAACAGGAAAAAGAAATAGAAAGGAAGCGGCAAGATTAGAACAGAACGCTAGGGTTTCGGCCTTACAATGGAAGGCGGAGCGGCGGGGAGAGGGAAGCCACCGGAAGGGAAGAAGCGCGCTGCTCCAGCAGCGAGGGTTTCGAACGGACGGAAAGAGGGAGGCAGTCCGAAGGGTTTTCGCGGCGGCGGGGGTGGGGGGCTCTCCCTCGACTTCTTCGTACCGCTCTCTTTTTCGTCGGCTTTTTTCCAGTCTTTGCGTCGCCCTTTTCGCTGCGCTGCCTACCGCGGCAGCTGCCTTGTGCTGTCTCTCGCCCTTTTATTGTAGAGGTTAAGTTGCGGGCTAATGATACGCGTCGCTACTCCATAAATACCGAATCGAAGATTTATTTATTTTTTTACCGATAAAAATGTCTAATAAATAAAAGGCATCTTAGATTAAAAAAAAAAACTGAGGAATATTATTTCTTATTTAATAAATAGTATTTAATGCCAGGATATTTCAGTATCGAATAAATGATGTTAGAAAGAACTGCAATATCTTTCGTAGGCGATACTGCCGACGACCAACATATGTGTTGGCTTTTGAGATTAACAATTAGCTTGTTTCAAACATAGATACAGAGTTATCGTCACTGGCCATGACAAGCCGTGAATCAATCAGAATCATGCCTTCTCTTGCCTTTATGCCTGCTCTGGTGTATTCGCTTGTCATCCGAATCATTAGACCGTTGCTTCTCGTGATGCTTCCGATGATTACCTTCTCTGTCCCTTCCCTCTCCGTGTCTTGGTTCATCATTACTACTGCGGTGTCTCCTCTCATCCCTTTCTTCCCGCCGCCTCCTTTTTCTGCATGTGTCCATCGACTGATCTTCGTCACTTTCGTTAATTGCAGTTTGTTCATTCTTATCAGGCGCCTTTGCCAAGGTTCGTGGAAGAGTGCTAGACTCCGGTTGATTGCGAGGTGCCCTGCAGCCCACAGCACGAATGTTTTAGCTCAAGCTAAGTGTTGTGATTTAACAGTGTCAATATTCTAGAGCAATGAAATCAATAATATAGCTGCTGAGCAAAAAAGAGATTAGTGTGATAGTGATCTTACTTGTACAAGCCAAGCCCTTGAACCATAATTGCTTCGGCATGCTGAGCGCCCAGATCGTCTGCGGTAGACCCTCTCTTTACAAGCTCTGTGTATTCATGTTTATCCAGTCGATTGCCTTGAGGCCGACTGGCACGCTTGGGAGCCAAGCCAAGCACTTCTCGCATAGCCTGTTCTTCATCTTCTTTGATCCTTTTGATTTCCTCTCTAATGGAATCCATCTCTGAGCTGGCAGACTGCTTGTCTCGAGTATACCAGAACAGATCTTTCCCTGAAAAATGGTAAAATAAAATTAATAAAGAGCAAACATATAACCTTTTTTAGTGTTGCAGATAGATGATTGCAAGAAGAAAAAAAAAAGATCAATGCTAAAATACAGTAGGGCAACAGATGAAATTCTGTCTCCAAAAAGGTAATTCAAAGAACCAAAGGGCACAAAAGAACTATTTGTTTTGTGGAAAATATTTACTAGTGTTTTTCCAGCATTTGGCACGTGGTAAAATCATGATCATAGGAAATATTTCCTAAGTTCAATGGAAAATGTGGTCATTTGGAGGGAAAACAAAATCATTTTACCATACTCGTCAGTGAACCCCCTTGGATCGATCATACTCTTGAGCCACCCACCACCACTTTTGCTCTCTGTTCAATAGCATCTGTGACTTCCTCCCCTCTGCCTACCACTTCCCACAGGCCCCTTGCTCACCTGTAAATTTTCTCCTGTTCAAGGGAAAATCTAGTTGTTTGGGAGGGAATGACTTCTGCTTGGACCTTGAGTGGCCTACCCTAGTTTTTAAGATGACAATGACCCCAAATACTGCAACAATGTAGAAGATACCTAGACAGGTAAAGATTTGTAAGATTGACATGGATATAGTCTTTGAGTTCTTAAGGCAAGATATATATGATAGCACGAGTGATTAGCTAAAAACAATAATGTTTCCTTAGTAAGATATGACCAGAGATAGAACAAAATAATAAAAAAACAATAACAAAGAAACAAAATACATGGCAAAAAAAAAATGTTGAAACCAATGGTATATTTGATTTATGGCCATAATCATGAATATGAATTGTAAAGGCTCGTATGTGTGTGTGCACGTGCATAGAGTTTTGACATGCTTAAATACCTTATGCCGCACACCCCGTGCACACACAAAAAATTATTTTGAAATTTTTTTTTTATTTAATACTATTACTCAGCTCCTAAACCTAAAGGCAAACCCCTAAAAGGGTGTGTTTGGCTCCTTGGTTATGTGATTGCTTGATAATCAAGTAACCAAGGTTATGGGGAATAAAACATAATTTAATGTTGTTTGGGTCAATTTAGGTAATGCAACGAAAACTTATTTGTTTGAAGGTTTTAATGTATAACCTAGTTTAATATTTTATTATATTACCCTACGTTACAAAAACTAATTATACATATTATTTTTCTTTCTTTTTAAACTTTTGTTATTATTATTTATTATTATTATTTGGACTTTACATTTTTCTCCGTTTTTATGTTTTTTACGGTTTTTTTCTTTTTTTTAAGTTTGTTTTTCTTTTTTTTTAGTTTACGTTTGTCTCTTTTATTATTCTTATTTTTTAAAAGTTTACGTTTTTTTTTACTTTAAAATGATTTTTTTGTTATAAAAAATTTTAGGGATATTTTTTGTTAAAAAAATTCGTTAACCCAAGAATCAAGAAAAACTTTACTTTTCCGAGGTTTCCAATTCCGGATTGCATGCCCCTTTTGCTGACATGTCAAGTATGGATCATTACTCGGGAATCGCCGATTATCTAAATCAAACAGGGTTTTCATTGATAACCTTGGATGGATAACCAAGGTTATCCAGGATAACTGTCAACCAAACGCACCCTAAATAGCATACCTGCAAGCAAAAAAAATAATCAAAAAAAAAATTTAAATGTTAACATGTACTTCGGTTGTGTCAATCAGATTTTGTTTTTAGAATTTAAGGGTTGGATTATAGTATTAAGCATTCAAAAAATTTCAAAACGAAAAAAAAATTGAGGTGCTCACGGGATGTACGGCGTAAAGGTACGACATATCAAAATGATCTATTTCTCTATACCCAACAGTTTATATGAATAGGCCAAATAATATGTATAGCAAATTTTGGAAAACTAAGCTCTGTTGCTTTTATGTAAAAAATATTGCTAAACAAAGAGGGAAAAAACATCATACAGAAAAGTACCAAGAAAATCCACTACCTATACAAAATTAAAGCATAAAATAGAAGTCTAGGAAGAGTACCTTTTTGCCATCGGCCAACAGGAGCATTAATGCTATGACCAAGATAATTCTCTCGATGTTTATCGACCTTCACATCATCCCATTTGAATTCTAAAAAAAACAACAGGATACTGTGTGAGTCCCATCTATTTAGCAGAGATGGAAGGAAATAAAAATACCTCCAAAGACAAGTCATCAAAGCTGATAAATTAGAAACAGAACAATGGAGTAATTTGCATGGAGCCAGAAATGGACAAAAGCAGCCCTATTCCGTGCTATTTTCCCACAAAATAATTCATTTGTTAAGGAAGATAGACATTAAATTGCTTTGAACTTAACATATTTCAAGATGAGAGGATCTATATCTCAAACTAAATTTTCATCATTTGAAAAATAACAACTAGAAAGTGGCAATTTCATGTATCTACAGGTGTAGCTCTCAAAGTATATATGTATTCTATGTCCCTGAGGTACATAGAATTCCCAGCAAAGAATTTTTAGGTATCCATTAGATTTAGAGTTTGCCATCGTCCAATTCAATCAATGTGACTGCATGGTCAAAGGAAAAGGCATTATTACTGATGTATCAGCATTAGCCACAGGAATCTATCTGTTAGCATAGTTTAACATCAGAGAAGTATTAGATATTCCAAAGATGGTCAAAGCAATCACATAACAACTCACCAGACCACAAAAATCAATTCGTCGGCATATTTTAACTTCCAGAGTGCAATTAGATAAGCCAAAACTGATCAAAACAATCCAATAACGACAAACCACATAATACTAGTTGTTCTAGCCACACCCACACGAATTAAGACATTCAATGTCCTTAAAATATCTGGAACAGGGTATTGCTACCTACTCATCAGAAACACTCCCTAGCCCTCAAACACGTCAAATATCCGCCATCCATGCACTAAAATAACAATATTACAGAGGGGAAAAAAACTTTACACGCTAAAATTTTAGGTTATTTTATGGGAATTCCTCACATGGAGATCGGGATATCGCATGCAGCATTAATTACAAACCCTAATGCTGGTTATGAATACAGAGAATGAAATGAAACGAAGCAAAAAAAACAAACATAATTTTATAATACACCGTCCAAAGAGCAAGGTCTACATAAATCTCCCTTTATACGCAAAGATCCGCGTGAAAATTGAAAGATTTTTCTGACAGAATGATATGAGCCGACGCATACATAGAATAGAACCCAAACAAGGGAGGAAGAAAGAAGAAGAAGCTTACGATCTCGACCGCCTCGAACACCTCCTCTCGAAGGATGATACAT
>JBBMJZ010124886.1:0-21781 GCA_037833815.1 Zingiber zerumbet | reverse complement strand
AATGTAGTCAATTTTCAAAATAATTAGAATTTTGTAAAACATGTAATATTTCAAAATGTGTTAAGAATGATTTTTTAAAATAAACATTTTCAAAATAGATTTTTGAAAAGTATAGGTGTGTTTTCAAAAAACATCTCTTAGAAGTATTTTGAAAAATATAAGTATGTTTAAAATATCTATTAAAAGTAAATGTAAGAAAAAAAATTGAGAGTTATTTTTAAATATTCTCCCCTGAATCTGACATTATTTTAAAATAATCTAATTAATTATAAATTATCCTTAACTATCTAACTGTTAGTTACTAACTAACTATCAGAAGATAGCAATGTTCACTTGGTTAGTCAGGTTAAGGTTTTTTATCTAGTTAGTGTTTGACTAAATTGGATTACTTAACCTGATCACTATAAATTTAGTGTTTAATGCCCAGACTTATGTTGATGTACTGGTATAAGTTTCTTAAGTCCAGACAATCTGTTTATGCATCTCAACTCTTTCTAAGTTTGGCAATACACAAACAAGGTAGCCCTAATGTGTCGGTGAGATGCTCAAGTCTTAAATCTATAGAAACATGCTTTCTATAGATTTGATTTAGACTAAGGCTAAAATTGATTTTAAAAATTCTAAAAATAAGGAAATTTTGAGAAAAATATAAGAAAAGAAATTTTACCCTAGAATTTATAAATTATTTGAAGACTACTTTTAAAAACAGTGGTCCTAGTCTATTAAACACATTTCTAATTGTCGACGTAAGTTACTAAATTCACTTTCAGGGAGAGATTTGGTGAATATGTCAACTAAGTTTGATTTGGACTCAATGTACTTGAGTTCAATGTCATTTTACTGACATCATCCCTGATAAAGTGATATCTAACTTCGATGTGTTTGGTTCTTGAATGATGCACAGATTTTTTTTTAAAATTAATTGAGCTAACATTATCAATTAGTACTTTTGTATTTGTAAAGCTTAAATTAAAATCTTTTAGAGTGCGCATCATCCATAACAATTATGCAACACATTCTTTTATTGTTGTATATTCTGCTTCAGTAGTAGATAAGGCAACACAATGTTGCTTTCTACTAAACTAGCTGACAAGCACAAAGTATATCAATTTGTAGAGTGTGCATCAACCTAAACATGCACCTAACTAAGTTTTCCTAATGTAATTTTAGCTTAACTTATTTTAATATCAATTTGTAGGATATAATTGACATTAAGGGGGATGAGTGAATAATGTCTATCAATTTTATGAGATGATAATAAAGTTCTAACTAAACACAAAGTATGCAGTGGAAATAAAATCTAACTTGACCCAAGCACAAAAAGTATGCACAACAAAATCTTTATTTATAATATGACACGATTTAAAAAGATAGAATATTTAAGATTTGGGATAATACGATTACTAAAATGCTACTTAAGATTTATTATTAAGAGAATTTTAGGTAAGATCGAATCTGTAAAATTAAGAAAACACTAAATAGGATCTAGTACACAAGTTTAAAATAAAATATGATTCTTATTAAAACATCTCCTTTCTAGAAAGTTTCTGAAGGTAGAGAAATTCTTTTAAAAAAATCAAAAAAGTAACCACATTAAGACAAAATGTATGACAACTTAGAAATAAAAATTGTTATAAGCTCGAGTTGTCGTCGATCTTTGAGAAGTACATGTGTAACACGTTAGCATAAGAAGGCAGAGGCACAACTTGTGAATTTTGATATGAAAAATTATGATGTCCAAAAACAATCCTTCGAACCTCTATTTATAAAACCCTATCGATGTTGACATGTCACTATTTCTATTGATTGGAAGTACTTCTAGTTGCTTGGAGTAGGTTGGCGTAGTTGCAAACTCTATCTCTGTCGATAATAGTTTTGTAGTCTTTGATCACCTGGATTCCTTTCGGAAGCCTAGAGTGTGGTCAAACTCCGATCTTGACCACCTCCTCTAGATCTCTATATCACATCATCTCTCGTTGCTTGGAAGCCATCACTGATCGCCCGACACTGAGGTTACCCAGCTCCTTGCTTCTATCGCCTGGAACTTCTTGACTTCATCAGTCAAGACTTATCCCCAGCAAGTCGCTCGAACTCCCTTCCAGTCATTTGGAGTCGTTGAGTAACTTCCTGTACAATAAAACTTAACGAGTAAAATTGATAATATTATGAGTAAGCTCACTTATCTTAGCTAGATGTTCAGATCTCAGCTGACCTATTCAGACTTAGTTGTCAAGACTTCAACTCCCAACTAGCTTTCTTGGACTTATTGCCACGATCTCAACTCTGAGCTGACTTGCTTGGACTTGTTGCCAAAACCTTAGCCCCTAGTTGATTTGCTTAGACTTTCTTCACCTAGTTCCCAATTAGGCCTACCTTACCTAGTTTCCAACCAAATATTCACTGCCTAGTTCCCAATCAAGTTTTTCTCACCTATTCCCACTAAGACTTCTTTACCTAGTTCCCAACTAGGATTTAGCCATTGTTTGGTTCCCAACCATGATTTCACCCCTTGTCAAGATGCTTACACTTGCACACTTGACAATTTCATTAGATCAAAAAATAAACTAACTTTAAATTAAGTCATACATTAAAACATAGGTTTGATGTGGTTTTCTCAGTACCAACACAACTTAGTTCAATCTCCAGTCATGTTTCAATCTTCAGAATCTTTGTCTAGCTTAGCTTCTTGCAAGACAAATATACAAACAACATACAAATAAGCCTACTTCTTAGTTACCTGACTCATTAAACTCACTTGCTTTAAGTTCACTCTTCCAATACTTTTCATTACCTAGGGTTTTCTCTCTTAATATTTTCCTTTTGCTTAGAGTTCTCTCCTTTTAGCCTTCCCATTACCTAAGTTTGCTCTCCAAGGATTTTTCCCTTTGTCAAACATTTGATTACCCTTAAACTGTTTGGACTTTTTTTCCTTTCCTAAGACAACCTTGATCTATTAGGACTTATTTTTCTCACTTGTCTAGGTCAATCTTGATCTGTCAGAACTTCTCACTCATACCTAGGTCAATCTTGATTTGTCAGGACTTTTCACTTCATTGCCAAATATCTAGTCACCCTTGACATACTTGGATTTCTCACCAACTTACTTCCAAGCATCCAATTAACCTTCATTTACTTGGACTCTACACTAACTTAGTCAACCTTGGCTAAATTATTTGGCCAACCTTGATCAAACTTCCATTAAACATATTGACCAAACAAACATCAAAATCCCGGAGGCTAATTGCACCAACACAATAGACTTCCAAAATTTGACCTCCCATATTTTCTTCTGCTGCTCTTTTGTGAGTGCATGCCTAGCTAGTTCAACTTGTAGCCCTTTCCAACTCTACCGCTTTCTTTTGTGCTCCCTTCACCTCGCCCTCAAGCAACACTGACTATCCCTTGATCACTGCCTCAGATGCCTTTGCAACCACTGCCTTCACCTTCGCTACCTCCACCTAGGACAACATGGCCTTTAACTCGACTAGGTATGCCTCCTTCTGAGTCTCCATCACCTCTAGCCCTCAAGTTACTGTGTTTAGTTGTCTAAGGGTACTGCTAGCTATGTGGTGACCTACTTATTATGGGCCATGGAGTCAGTCAGCTATCACTCTAGGCTAATCATTTGGGACTCCAATTACACAACCTTCATTTGATTGGCCTATTAGCTGTTGTGACCTTCCTAAATTTGTTCCAAGACTTTGCGGAGGCCGGCTAAACTCTATAGTGCATCTAAGTTAAGTTTATGATAATTCAAAGAGAATGTAGATGATTATTATTTGGGTTGTGCCCTAAGTGATATAGTTAGAAAGTTGGGGTCAACTCATCTGGTGCAAGTGTTGTTCCTCTAGGTTGAGCACTCACCTATGTAAGGAAGAGAAATAAGAAGCAAACATTCCTTCGGTGTTGTATGAGTGAGGATAGGGTCATACCCCTAACTATCATCGAAAGACTGGAGACATGTTAAGGGCTCGATGGCTAGGGGTGGAGTGTCACTGTAGGCATGACGATGACCAATGGTGGTGTAAGAAATTATCATCTGTGAAGGAGGAGGGGGGGGGGGGGGGGTAACTTTGGCCACTCAAGGTGGCTTGGATGCAACAGTCTCAATTAGAAGGTTTTCCTAATCAAGAATTCTAAATCATCTCTATTAGGATGTTTTCCTAATCATGAATTCTAAATCAAAATTCTAGTAAATCATATGAATTCGAACAAGAATCATGCACAAGATCTAGTTAACATCAAATTTTATAGCAACTAATTAAATACAGGAAAATTGAAACGATGAACCTAAATACAATAGGTTTTCCATCATCTCAATGTTGTTTATGAAATTCAATGATCTTGGAAGAAGAAGAAGGCATATCTTTCGTAGAGATTATGATGACAATGTTGTACTCTCCTCACAAATGGGAAGTGAAGAGATCTTAGGATGTCCTATCTTACTTGGATCATGTCTTATATATAATAGTGGACCAAATTCTGTTATCAACCCATCGTTAATAACAAAATGGATAAGTGAGTTCTATACATGCGACATCTAATAACTCAAACTCACGAATACTTTAATCAAATCACTTTTTTTAGGTTTAATCCAATATGACACAATCGAGTGTGTTGTTAGATTAACATGTTAGCCCACCAATTAGGAAATCAAATCCAATAATATCATCATACAAATAATTATATTTAACTCCATCGTTTAATAATAACAACTTTACCTTATCCAAGTTTCTTGTGAATTACTTGAGTTTGAATGATAATATGAAATAGATCAAGATATGTGAAACAATGATATGTAGCTCAAGAGAGGTACCCCTCAAATTGAACAATATAAGACTTAGACTAGGAAGTACTATTGCATAAAATCTTTATCACTCCTTGGAGCATTAGATGAGGAAGCAACCATGCGAGGGCCAATCCCTATCAACTTGCTACCTCTCAAAGAAGTAGCGGAGTGGAAAGAGTAATGCTTTGTTTATTTGGAGGCGTGAAGGGAAAGAAATTTATCATAGAAATATATCCTTAGGAAAGGGGAACAGAAAGACGAAGGATAAAAAGTAAACGAGGAGAAAGGAAAGGAAAGACAAGTAGCAAAGACTGCTACGAGGTCGCGACTCACGGGCACCTCGGCGACGATCTTGCCCACAACCTTGCCATGAGGTCGCGAGGCCGAACCTTAGCTCCTGTTTGTGTTTGCTAGTGGCGGGGGAGGGGAGAAGAAGAGAGGCATTAGGGAAGTAGAAGAGGAGGTGGCGATGACTAGGTCGACTCTAGGATGGGGAAGATTGCTCGATGTGGTAGGTGGAGTGCTTCGGCGAGGAGTCCAAGGAGAAGGGAAGGGAAATTTTGAAATTGCACATTTGTCGCTCACTTTTGCCCAATTTCAAGGGATGAAAAATATAGATAAAAATAACCAATTGATGGATTTGAAATCTCAATTCTTATGCAATAGACCATTCTTTTTCTCATCCGTACTTTGGAGTAAATAGGGCATAAAGGAAGAGGGAGGCGACGATTCCCTAAAAAGGAGGAAGATAAAAAAAGAGAGAGTTGATGATTTTCAAAGGAGGCAAGCTATTTGGGTAAGAAAGAGAGACTATAGTAATTAGTAAATCTTAAGTCCTAAGAGGACATGATACATGGATGATTATGATAAATAAATAAATCAGAAGATGTCCTTTTTAATTATATTGTTAAAAGAGTATTTTTTTATTTATATAGCTATTTTTTTTCAAAATAAATATTTTATTTATGTCAAATTATTCTCACATTCCACGTAGCTAGTTATTTAATCCTATGCCATATTCACTCACTTTCCTTCACCCTCCAAATAAATAGATAAATCTCTGTTTTTTTTTTTTTTTTTGTCTTTCCTCTCCTCTGTTTACAGCCACCTCATATTGCAATGGGGCGGCTATCTAATCCATCGCTCCCTTCAGAACCGTTCTGAAGTGAGACACCGACAATCGCTGCCTTTGAGTCTCTACCCTGCCCCTCATCTCGCTATGCTACTCGGCCTCCAAAAGTAATAAACGGCAAGCTAAAATGCTGAACCCGACTCTCTCCTTACCGTCGTTCTCGCTGCGTCCACCACCTATTCGAACCCTAACCATCTCCTCCCCTGCTCTCCTCTCTCTACGCCGACGTCTTAGCCACAGGAGGCCCCCTTCTCCCCCCTCTTCCTCTTCCTCCATCTGCCTCTGCGCCCAAACTGATGCCTCTTTTTTCCACCAACAGTATCCCCCACAGGAGGACGGCCACTGGGACGCCTCCAACTACGAAGCCCTGCTCCGCGGAGGCGAGCAGGTCACCTCCGTGCTCCAGGACATGGTCAAACTGGTATTTTTTTTTCCTTCTACGGCAACTCGTTCCCTTGCGCTGGATTCCTCTTGTTTTCCTTATCGTCTTCCTGTACTTGCAGTTGGAAGACATGGACCTGGATGAGGATTCTGAGAGGGTGGCAGTCGAGATCGCTGCGCAAGGTGTCATTGGGAAGAGGGTCGATGAGATGGAATCCGGATTCATGACTGCCATCGAATACATGATTCAGATGGCCGAGAAAGATAATGACGAGCAGGTTTTTGATTCCTGTATTTTGAGCTAGAAAGCTTCCTCTCTAAATATGTTTTTTTTTCCTAATGAAGGATTATTTGTTGCAATATATGAAAATCAGCAAAAAGTATACTTACCTCCTCTTGTAGTTTGTTGCACAAGTATGCTACTTGCTATTCGATCCCACTTTCAATATAGTTTCTTCTTCCATGAAACACATTGGTAGCTGCATACTGGCATTCTCAGCCATCTAACTGAATCATTTCTAACAATGCACCAAAGTATTATTGTGCTGGAATGGCTAACTGCTGTTGCTTTTTGTTACTGTGTCCAGCGCAAGTCGCTCTTGGAGGTGATTAAGCAAATAGTGTTAGATCATCTGGCCAAGAAATGTCCACCACATGTGAGCCCCATTCTAATGTGTATTCAGGTATTAATAGAAATTTTAAATAATTAATTAGTCTATATTGTAGGTGCAAGTGATTGGTCTTCTTTGTCGAACGCCTGAGAAAGAAAGCAGGCATGAATTATTAAGACGAGTTGCTGCTGGTGGAGGTGTATTTAAAAGTGATAAAGGCCTTAAGGTGCATCTCCCTGGGGCAAATCTTAATGATATTGCCAACCAGGCTGACGATCTTCTGGAGGTACATGTGAAGAGTTTTCTTTATTATAAATATTTGCTTCTAAGCTTATTTCAGACTACTAAGCCTTTTTGTTGTATCTTGCTGTCTATGATGGTAATCTTCCTGCAACTTTAGTATCACAACCGTCTTGATGATAATAGAAGAGGGAAAATAACTTAAAACTATGCGTACAGAAATATATGTTATCATATCCCACATCCTCTCAAGTGCCTTCAACATCTAGAGACCACAAACATCTTGATGATATTAAAAATTGGTAAATAAATTATAACTCTACCTGGAAACCTATATCTTATTGTATCTCACATTGTCTTGAACATCCGGACATCACCAACATGCTATGCAAAACAATGAAGTATTTACAAGTTAGATAATTTCCTATTTGTTCTCTCAGTCATGTAGTTGTTAATGTTGAATACTTTCGAAGATTCCCTTAATTGTAGGGATTATATTGATTTAGATTAGCTTGATTATAGAGATTGTGATTGATTGCAATTAACAGACATACCATAATTATAGGATTTTTTTTCTCTCCTTATGTATATAAATACCTAAATGTAAGCGGATTATTGGGAGAAGAAATATATGGTCTCCTTTTCTTCTACATGGTATCAAAGTCAAGTTCTCCCTTTTTCTGTAGTTCCTTGTTGCTGCTGCCACCTCCTACTGTTGTCGCTTCCTATTACTGCTATTGATTTTGAGGCCGACGTCCTTTTTTGTCAATTTTGACACCGATGCCCTGAGCTGTCGATTTCGGCATCGATCTCCTTTTCTCCCAATTTTGGCACCGACGTCTTGTGCTGTCGATTTCTGCGTTGATGTCCTTTTCTGCTTCGGGTTCTTCATGTGATCACGAGCCGTCCTGACACCAGTTTTTCCTCATCTTTCGACACTTCGGCTATGATTGCTCGCGGTTGTGGGTTCTTTTAGGGTCATTATAGTAGTCGCGGTTGTGGTCGTGGAACTGATGCCGTTAGTAGTTGTTCGTGTGTTCACTGTGGCCGTTACAACCATGCTTCCGAGAAGTGTTGGATGAAGTTTGGTAAGCTTGATTGTGCTAATAATGCATTTACTGAACTATTGACTCCATCACCATACATTGACGGTCATGATGATATGGTCTCTGTTTCTCGTACTGATTATGAGAAATTGCTTTGCTCTTCTTTTAGCATTCCCTTTGCCACTGTCGCCTCATCCTCTCGAGGTGCGTTTGCTGTGTCTCGTGATAAGTCTTGGATGCTGGCTTCCGTTGTGTCCGTTTATATTACTGGTAACAAGTCTGTTTTCTCTTTCTCTTTTATTTCCTCATCTTTATCCACTGTCTGTCTAGCCAATGATACTTATTCTCCGATTATAGGAAAAGGTGTTGTCAGACCGTAAATATCACTCTTGATAATGTTCTCTTTGCACCTAAATTCCAGCTAGCAAAAGATCACAACCGTTTTGTATCTTTTTATCTTTCCTATTGTATTATTCAGGACTTGCACACGAAGAGGATAATTGGTAGAGGACATTAGAGTGATGACCTATACTATTTGGATTCAGTTACATCTATAAGTTCCCCAGCACGCTCAACAATTATGTCTCCTTATTAGTGGCATTGTCGTCTAGGTCACCCATTTTCTTCCACTTTCAAAAGTTTAGTTCCTGTTCCATCTACTGATTTCACGTGCAAGTCCTGTGAGTTTAGCAAACACCATCATACTTCTTTTTCTTCTAGAGTTGATAAACGTAGTTCTTTTACTTTTGAACTTGTTCATTGTGATGTTTGGGGACCTAATAGAGTTGAGTCGAAAGGAGGTTTTCAGTATTTTATAATTTTTGTTGATGATTATTCTCGCATGACTTAGTTATATTTACTCAAAAATAGGAGTGAGGTTCTTGAGGTGTTAACATCATTTTATAACGAAATAAAAACTCAATATTCTATTGCCTTGCTCATTCTTCGTACCGATAATGCACTTGAGTTCACTCAGTGTCTACATTATGTAATTCTCATGACATAATTCATCAAACCTTGTTCATATACTTCCCAACAAAATGGAGTTGCTGAACGCAAATACCATTATATTTTAGACGTAACTTGTACTCTTCTTTGTCACATGCATGTTCTTAAGTTTTTGTGGGGTGATGTTGTATTCATAACTTGCTTTCTCATAAATAGGATGCCTTCTATTATGTTATATGGGGATATCCCCTTCTCTTGTCTTCATCCTAACAAATCTCTTTTCTCTGTGTCTCCTTGCATATTTTGGTTGTGTTTGTTTTGTTCATAATTTTACTCTTGGCTTGGATAAATTGTCTCCTTGCTCTATTAAATGCATCTTGCTTGGATATTCTCGCACACAAAAACGATATCGTTGTCTTGACCCACTCACAAAACGCAGTTACACCTCTGCTGATGTTATGTTTTTTTGAGTCCTAACCATACTTTTCCCCCGTGTAGCTTAGTCACATGATACATTAGCATCTCCTCCATTACTTATCCCACTATCCATGTCTCCCGCTACAGTTGCACCGTCTCTTAAACCATTGCAGGTGTACATGAGGCGTGCTCGATTAGAACCAGATTCATGTCCCTCACCTCCTTTTCCTATAGATCCTAATGCTTCTCGCCCCTCCGATATTGATTTGCCTATTGTTTTTTTAAAGGTATTCGGTCTTGTACTATTCATCCTTTGTCTAATCATATTTTGTTTGATTACCTTGGTCCTGCATTTCACACTTTTGCTATTTCTCTATCATCTATAGAAGTTCCAACTTCCTACTCTGAGGCTTATCAACACTTGGCTTGGTGACCTGCAAGGACGAGGAAATGTCTGCCCTTATCTTTCGTGGTGCTTGGGAGCTGGTGGCTGCACCACCTTCTGTTGATATTGTTGTTGGGTATTTACTCTAAATTTAAAGCTAACAGTACTATTAATCAATACAAAGCTCGTTTGGCCAAAGGATTTACACAGACTTATGGTGTTGATTACTTTGAGACGTTTTCTCCTACTGCTCGCCTGAATTCTATTAGAGTTCTGTTCTCCTTGGCTGTCAATCAATCTTGGCCAATGTATCAGCTAGATGTGAAGAATGCCTTCCTTTATGGTGATTTGCACGAGACCGTGTTTATGGAGCAACCTCTAGGGTATGTTGCTTAGGGGAGAATGCTGCTATGGTTTGCAGATTTAAAAAGACTATTTATGGTCTTAAACAAAACCCCAGAGCCTGGTTTGATAAATTCAGTAATATAATCAGTGTTGTTGGCTTCAAACAGTGCAAATCAGATTATTCTGTGTTTTTACAATTGAGCACGAATGAGATTATTATTCTTATTGTTTATGTTTATGAAATCATAATATCCGGCAGTGATATATGTGGGATAGACGAAACTAAGAAGTATTTGTAGCAAATACTATGTGACGAGGGATATAGGATGTCTTAAGTATTTATTGGGAATTGAAATTGCCCATAACAAATCTGGAGTTTCACTATGCCAACGAAAGTATGCTATAGATTTACTCAAAGAAACTGGATTTCTTAGAACAAAGCCGGTTGATACGCCTATGAATATCAATTCAAGTGTTTGGGATGATGATACTAAAGAGTTTTTTGAGGATAAGGCAAAATATAAACGACTTATTAGGAAACTTATCTACATAACATTAATGAGAACTGACATTTCTTTTGTAGTTGGAATAGTCAGTCGTTTTATGGATATGCTGAACCAAGTTCACTAGATGCCGCTATTAGGATTCTTTAGTACATTAAAAAATCTTTGGAAAAAAGGTTGTCATTTAAGAGAAATGAGCACCTAAAAGTCAAATCTTATTCTAATGTCGACGACTATATCTAAGACTGACAGACGGTCCACTTTTGGGTATTGCACTTATATAGGGGGAAATCTAGTAACATGGCGAAGTAAGAAACAAACTGTTGTTACTAGGTCGACTGTCGAAGCTTAGTACAAAGCCATGATTCATACCATAACTGAGATGTTATGACTGAAGAATTTACTTGAAGAATTTAGGTTCACCTACAATCAACCACTGTCAATGTCCTATGATAACCAAGCTATTCACATTGTAAGGAATCCTGTTTTTCATGAGAGGACTAAGCATATTGAGGTTGATTGCACTTTATTCGCAAGTGTGTAATGAGCCAGAAAATTATCACTCCATCCGCATCATCATCCAACCAAGTTGCCTATGTCTTCACTAAAGCATTAGGAGGAAAACGATTCTTAGAACTTTGTGACAAGTTGGATATAATTGATATATATGCTCTCGATTGAGGGGGAGTGTTGAATATTTTCTAAGATTCCCTTAATTGTAGTGATTATAATTGATTTAGATTAGCTAGATTATAGAGATTGTGATTGATTGTAATTAATAGACATACCATAATATAGGATCCTCTTTCTTACCTTATGTATATAAATACCTACATGTAAGCGGATTATTGGGATGAAAAATATATGGTCTCTTTCTCTTCTACCGTTAATGTTTGGATTAAATTAATAATGCCATTATCAAGGAAATTCCCACAACATCTAATACCAGCATTGATTTATAGACAATGGAATCGAGGCCAACTATTCCTGATCGAAAATTGCTTGCAAGGCTTGTGATTATTAGGGAAGAAGCTCGTAATATGATGGGTGGTGGGTTATTGGATGAAAGGAATGATCGTGGTTTGAATACTTTACCTGAAGCGGAGGTTTGCCTCTTTTCATTTTCTCTGTCTTTCACCAAGTAATTGCTCTCTTCTTTTAGCTCCCAAATAATTATTCTTTGTTGAAGGTTATATAGGTGAACAATCGTCTCAGTTACTGCTTACTAATTCTTGCATCTTTATATAGGTTGTGAAAGTTTCAGCATAAAGCACATTTAGTACACATTGTTTTTTGGATTATGGCCCCTTTTCACTTTTCTAAAATGATGATTTAAAATTATGATAGACATCAATGACCTTTTTTTGTATATGCAGTTTCTGAGAACTAGATTCACCTGTGAAATTGATTGTTGGTGATGTGATGGCGAATTTAGGAAAAGAAAATAGAGATGGGCTGCAAATGACTTTATCAAATCTACATTACATGCTTAACTGAGAGGTCTATATGCTTTAACTCTTGATTATTTGGAATTTAAGTAGCAACAATATATTTGGTTTACAAAATATTGGATATAATTAGTGTTGTAAATGGTGGTAGACGGTGGCGGGACGGTCAATGACTGCCTACTGTCTCGGCCACCCTAGGTGGTTAACATTTTTTACTATTTTTTATACATAATATTATAAATAGTCATCATTCTTTGTAATGTTTATGCATAAATAAGTTTCATACCATATAATTTATATAAGATACAAATAAATATATAAATGCAACTAACAAGATAATTAATAAAAATTCATCATCATATTAATACTAAAAAGTAATATCACTACTTATACCAAAAGTCTAAGTTTAAAATTCAAAGTTTCAATCCAACATGCAACAAGCCAACAAGTACTAGACTAAATATAACTAATCTTCTAAATCATTTACATATGCACCATCAACTACATCCATAATCCTTTCATCATCGGACTCAAAATCAACATTTTCTTCATTCTCTTCCTCCGATGTAACTAAATCCTCATCAAGTTCTCTAATTGGGATGCTCCTTGCGCTCCTTGGTTGTAACACTTCATCCGCTCCCGAGGCCTCCACCACCATTCTCCAAGTAAGCTCCGAACCTGGCTCGACCTCATCTTTATCACCACCATCAACAAACCAACCTTGAGCTTTACTAGCTTGAAAGGATAGAAGCAAATCTCCGTCTATTTCTCTTTTACTCTTCTTTGTAAGATTGACATTGAATTTGACATATATAAGATGATGTCTCAAGCCTATTCCTCTTCTTAATATGTATCTAAACAATTAGAAAATTATGAAAAGAAAAAACAAGAAACAATAGATATAGTTTATGAATTACTACTTTCCCCTTTAAATTGACTCCAATTTCTTTCACACTCCGATGAACTACTTGTTAAAGAGAGAAATCTTATTGCCATTTTTTTTTGTAAGCTTGGAATGTCACTACCATACTTGGACCACTATCTAATTTAAAAAAGTAAAGAAGCAAAAAAAATATATAATAAACACAAAGGCTAAAAATAGGTACAAGGGACATGTATGTTAGTGAATAAAAATAAAGGAAAGAGATGTACCCGATCAAAGTCACGGTACACATCCAGCTTCTCATATATTGAGACTGCCATTTTTCTTCCAAAGTTTTCGGATTTACACTTATATTTCAACAATTCTTCAATAGAAATGGTGATTGTATATCCTTGTTGCTGGAAAAAATTCTCTCAACACAATTCCATAACTCATTCATAATGTTGGTGTCATTTTACATGCTTGTTTGAAGTAAAAATTCGGATTCAACGAGTAAGCAGCATAATGCAGAGGACTATCAAGTCTACCCTTCGACTTCTCATCAATAATCTTTAAAATAGGGGTGACATTTTCTTTTTTTTTTGAAAGTATTTATAATCTCTTCCTTGGCTTATTTAAGTGTACCCAATAAAAAGACCATTGAAGGTTTTTTGTTACCGTCAACAAGGCGTAAAACTTTCATTAAAGGGGTGAAAACATTTAAAACCAAAGAAACACCATTCCAAAAAGAGATACCTTTTACCGTCACCTCCGCCGCTTTCCCCTTCACACTACTTAATTTTGTGTTGCTCCACTCAGATGTAAACATAAGTCTCAATTGATCTTTCTTGCCTTTGAGACTTTCCAAGGTTAAACTGAAGTAGCAAATCTAATCATCCGGGCCTCACAATGTCCCTCTTCTTGGTATATTTACTTATAATAGTCAAAGTTCTATGATGTGCATAGATGAATATTGTTAGGGCCTTTGATTGTATGAGTCGCATAAGAGGTCCAAAACATTTGAGATTGTGTTACCTACAACAACTCTGCAGCCGACACATTGTTTGCCGCATTGTCTGTCACTACTTGAACATGTTGAGGGTCAATTTCATTGATGTGTTTTTCCACAGACTCAAAGATGTAAGTCCCGGTGTGTGTCTCCATGGATTCTTCAATAGAACCCAGGAATGAAGTGCCTAGTTTGCAATTAACACATAAATTCATAATGCTTCTCCTCTTGCGATCCATCCAAACAACGGTCGTAATTGAACATCTATTTTTCATCCATTCTTCATGTTTTTTTAGAGATAATTTGGTCTTCTCAACTTCTTGTTTCAAAAGTGGCTCTCTTAGAAGATATTGACTTAGAGGTTTGTAGCCTGGATCGAATTGGCCAACTGCCTCTACAAATTGTCTAAAGCTTTGATTGTTAATTGCATAAAAAGGAATCCCCGCCTCATAAATCCATCTTGTAAGGTACTCATGCACATCATTTGTAAACTTTAACTTCAATGCATCATTTATGTTTTGTTGTCTTACGTTTTTGTTGGATTGAGTGCAGATGCCCACTTATCAATAGGCCCGAGGTGTTTTGACTTCTTTTTAGAAGAATCTCTCTCCACTTGATAATCTTCATCCTCACATCAACACCTATATTTACTTATACCCTCTCTTCTTTTAGTTCTTCCACCCTTTTTCGCTTCTAATTCTTGTTATTTTCAAGATAAGTGGACATGCTTCAACTTGCCCTACAATACCCGCAATATGATGCTTCATCTGATAAACTTCTGTCTTAATAAGCCTCTTAAATAATTTGCATGTGATGCAATCTCTTTTTTCTTTGCAATACAATACCCTATAATCCCAAACAATATCACTAGATTTTCGCTTTAATTTCACTTTGTTTCTCATTTTCCACCATTAATCTTCAATAATAAAATAAAAAGATCAAAAATTAGAAGTTAGAACAAAAATGTACTATAAAATATATTAACTAAAAATAAAAAATTAATCTAAATATTTTTTAATTTTTAGTGTACATATATACATGATATGCTGCCCGACACCTCCAGCGTGATCGTGAGCAACGCGCTTATGTGGCTTTGCCACCTCGATTTCTTTACATTATTAAATTTCTTTTATTTTCTCTCCCCTTTGTCCTCTATTCAAAATCCTGCCATCGACTTTTAATCTCTTGACTTTCCCAAATCTAAATTTCTCTCACTCTCGCTCCTTCCTTCGCCGCCGTCTTCCGCTCCATCTCGCTCCTGCGAGCAAGCAAAGCAAAGGCGCTTTAAGCTAAGCAGCCGCATACTTGTTCTTGAGCTAGCTGGAAGTGACATGAGTCTGCCACCGCAAACATAGCCGACGCTGCTTTGCTTAGCACCCCACTCTATTTTTGATCGTAAGTCTTTCCACTTCACTGTTAGTTTTTCAGCTATGTACAATATTTTTTATTAAGATTTATCCTACAACGTATAAGCCCTAGCTACTACAATGTGTAACAACTACTTGAACAATCCAAACAATATCTTCTTACCATTTTTTAGTTATATAATTTGTAGAGAACTTGCTAAACATCATTTTCCATATTTCATAGCCAATGATAAGTCGTTTTATTTTAAATTGTAATTCCCTCTAATTCTAATATATTATTAGGATTTATACTACAATGTACAAACTCGACGCCTGCTACAACGTGTAACAACTACTTGGACATTTAACTGCTACACCATGTAGTAACTACTTCGACATTTAGTTGCTTCAACGTGTAGTAGCTACTTCGACATTTAGTTGTTATAACGTGTAGCAGCTACTTGGACAGTCAACTGCTACAACGTTATAACAACTACTTCGACATTTAGTTGTTACAACGTATAGTTAGCTAACTATCCAAGTAGCTGCTATACGTTGTAGCAGCTAAATGGCTGCTACAAAGTTATAGTAGTTAACTGTCTAAGTAGCTGCTACACATTGTAGCAGCTAACTATTAAAATAACTGCTATACGTTGTAGCAGTTAAATGTCCAAGAAGCTACTTCAACGTGTCGCAGCTACTTGGTAAATCGTTTCATTTTAAATTATAATTTCCTCTAATCCTAATATATTATTTGTACGTGATTCTAAATGATCTATTTAATTAATATAGGGGAAAACATATGTTATTGGACGTCAACTGGATGTTTATGACACCTAGATAGAAGCATCTACATAAGTTAATCATTTTATCGATGCTATACACCAGTCATTCGAGAGTTAACATGAAGCAATAAGAGTTTTTGAAGCTTACAACGTGCAATCTTACAATGTTGATTATTTTTGATAAAATTTTATTTTTTTGTTATATAATTTGCAGCAAACCTGCCAATTTAAGTCGTTTCAATTTCCCACAATTTATTCAATGGTAAGTCATTTCAATTTAGGTTGTAATTCCCTCTAATCCTAATATATATTATTAGGATTTATGCTACAACGTAAAATCCTTAGCTGCTACAACGTGTAACAGCTACTTCGATAGCTAGCTGCTACAACATGTAGCAGCTACTTTGACCGCTAGCTGCTAAATGTTGTAGCGGCTAGTTGGGCACTCCAAACAACATTTTCTTATCATTTTTTGGTTATATAATTTGCACGAAACTTGCCCAACATCATTTTCCAGAATTCATTCGATGGTAAGTCGTTTCAATTTAAGTAATTCCCTCTAATCCTAATATATATTATCATGTACAGCGTGAAAGCGAAATTATATTGTGCAATTACCGTTTTGTCCTCATGGTTCCAACAAAAGTTTTAATCCCTAAACCGGGTGTGCGATAAATATTTCCAAAGATTCTTATTGAAAGTAGATCGGTGGCCTACGGTGTCTTCGTCTATCAACCTCACTGCGACGACTTGTTTTCTCCCCCGAAGCTTCGCCTCCATCGTAAGTATTTTGTTAGGGTTTAGTGTTTTGATTCTTCTCCTGTTTAGGGTTTTGATTTTTTAGTGTTTTAATTCTTCTCCTAGTTGCTACAATGACGTTGAATGATTATAGGTGTTCAGATTGAAGATTTACTTTCAGGGAATAGACGTTTTAAAAAAGGTTATAATGTTGTAGCAGCTACTCGATAGTAGGTGTTATAATGTAGTTAAACCCTAATGACTACTACAACGTGGTTAAACTCTACAATCCATCCTGACTTCTCATTATTGTAGCAACTACTTGACCGTAACTGCTATAACATGATTAGTAGCCATGTTGTAGCACCTAGTATTGTAATGTATCATATTATGATTAAAAAATAACATTTTATCATATTATGGTTGGAAACTAATAACATTGTAATGAAGCCCAATGATTATCACTAAGATCTAATATATTTGTTTGACAGAATTAAATGACGAGCTAGAGAACTGCTTCACGTGCAAATCGTAAAAAAGTGCATTATAAAAGTAATTACCTTCACTTTAAGGCTTTTTTATCATCACTAGACATAAACGACCGGCGAATGGGGCGTTAAAGCCAAATGTTTCATCTTTCATAATAAGGAGATTAGTTTCACAAGGAAAGATGTTTCATTGATTCTAGGACTCCCAGATCAAGGCGATGAAGTTAATTTGCAGCAGCATGCAGCCGTCACCCCACTATTTCTTCAGCATTTCAGTAATATAGTGTTCATAGAAGTCAACTTCAGCAAACAACTTTCATCTGTTGAATCTCATATTCTCTTTTGCCAACTTTTGATATTATATTTCTTTATTTGTGTTTTGTTTATTACTACTAGCAGTATATCTAGATTACCAGTACAATCACTAATTGATTGTGTAAATAATTTTGAGAATTTAGATAGGTATAATTGATGTAAGGCTGTATATGACTATATGAACCCACAGCTAGGGACCATTGGCGTGATGTTTTCATAGGGGCCGAAGCCAGAGGGCCTTGAGAGAAATCAGGTTCCCATGCTCAAAGGGTTTGCATACTTCCTCGTTGTAAGTTCTTAAATTTGATGATAGATTCATATATTTTTGCGTCGTTGGGCTCGGGCGATGCATCTGGACGCGTCACCGGGCTTGAGCGATGTGTTCGGGATTGTCACCGGGCTTAGGCAATCCTTTCGTGCTTGCGCGACAGGCCTGAACCTATCTTCAGGTCTGCGTGACGGGTTGGACTCGTCGCTTGGCTCATGCGACGGGTCAGGACTCGTTGCTAGGCCTAGGCGATATGCTGACGCCTTGCGTATGCCACCTGTTCAGCCGAAACGAGACAAGATTTCACTCCGAAATGTTAATTCCTAACCTCATGATGACAACAAGCGATGATCCATGACAATGGCGGGCGGTAGCAGTTGCGGCGGTTCGAGGCGGAAGGAGGTGAGTTTTTTGAAATCAAAGTACCGAATGAGTTTTTTAACTGACGTTGCTTTTTTGACTGCCTTAAAAAGCCACCTCTGACAAAAATGAGGTGGGTGATGTCTGCCTCATGTCGCCGGCCGCCTTAACTTCCATTTAGAACATTGGATATGATTGTCATCATTTAACTAATCCCAAGGACACAAATTAAGTTCTACGAGACGAGTAAATGGTCATTGCATGGGGCGTTGTCACCAAGAGGTCCGGAGGTCAATTCCTAGCAGTGAAATGCTTGCTAGGGGCCTACCCTCCTCCATGCAATGGTCACTATTCAAAGGCAAAATTACTTGTGATTTACCTCTCTACAAATGACTATGGGACCGGTTGTGTGGGACATCCGGGGTCCGTGTATGACTTTTGCCACCAAGGACACCGATGAAGTGAGTTTTTCAAGCACCTCAGATATAAATGCATTGTATTCTTATTATTCTCCAAGCCAGATTACAATCCAAGTATATAAAGCTTGTAGGCCTAACTAATTATTCAAAAATATAAACATTTTAAAATTATTTCTAATTAATTTGTTGAAATTTTTTCCTATTATATTTAATCTGCCTCCCAAGCTAGTGTATATATCTTGTCTTTATGTATGTCGTTTATATAAATATTAAAAGACACTTTGAAGATAATAAAGATACAATATTAGGATAATGTTTGATTAACGATGCACTTTTGCTTGTTCTTCAAAAGAGCTAATCCCTGATGATCCTTAAGATAAATACCTTTAAAATAGGTAATTGTGACATATAGAAGACAAAGTTGGTGACTATCTTCAAGAGACAATATAATCTTGCTAGTATTGAACAAAGTTGGTGACCATTGAATATCCCTCTTAAGCTGAAAACATTGAAGAATTTTGAAGCTTGTGAATATGAATTACAACTTGTGGATACAGAGATAAAGACACATGACGTTCTAGTACTTACTTTTGAATGAAGAGTTAATATGTGTGTGTATGGTGGCTGGAGGTGGGGAGGGGAGAATTGTGCACAGTTCCATATTTCTTTGACATACAGGTAGATGCTAGAGAGGAAACTAAGTTGACATTATTTAAGTGAAGAGGATTCTGTGAGAGATTAAACTAATCTATCTTTTCAAAGTTACAACTAACAGTGAGATTAACGAAAGTGTGATGGTTATAAATGAAATTAGAGTTCCTACATCTTAGAGTGGAGAAATCTGCTAATGAGATTCAGAGAGGGGGAGAAGATGATGGAAGAGAGATAACCTATAGAGAAGAGAGATGTAGGAAAAAGACAAGTACTAAGTAAATTACATCTTAAATCATGCACACATGAATGAAGATAACTAATGGTGGAATTGGAAAATTTACAATTCTTAAACTCCAGGCAATGGGCAAAAAGATAGAGGAATATTTTAGGATTGTGGAAATCAAATGGCTTTAAATCTATCAACTTTTATTCTTTAGTACTCTATATCTTTATTTTTTTCAATCTATAACATTTTGAAACAAAGTTTACTTCTTTTTTTTTTTTAAATTTTGTGTCACCCTTGATAAATTTTAGATTGTTTGTATATACCCTCACATGCAATTGCATAATGCATTATATAGTTGGTTGATCATATAATGTTTGCATGTGCTTTTTAAAACCTTGATTTAATGAAGAAGACATACACGACTAATGATAGGGAGATTTGAGGGGAGAAATGAAGGATGAAATAGCAGTGAAGGATATGGTAGTGGAGGAAGGATGAAAGGTCACAATCATTATATCAAACTAGCTACATCCTCCTAAAGGGAGTGAACGAGAAAATCCTAAACAATGAGGGATTCACTTTGATACCAAGCCTAGAGAGATTTTATTTACCAAAGCAGATTACATTCAGGTTGGGGCCTAACTAATTATGTAAGTTGCAGCTTATTATTGCTTAGGAAACATTGTTAATGATTAATTAAGCATTTAATCTATTTAATGCAATACCAAAATCTCCCATAAACTCACACAAAGTAAGAAATTGGTGCACTTTATTTTTCCTTTTGAACTTTGACTTCATTTCCTTTTATATTAATTGCCCCTTTCAATGAATTAGAAAGGGACTTGGTTTATCATAGGGCATAGGGTAGGGATGATATCCACACTTGCATTGTGATAATGCTATGAATGACTATGCAAAAGCACAACCTGTGACAAAAATCAATATACGAGGGCAGAGGCTTAAAATTCTCGTAGTAAGTGGTTAAATAGGTTGGTAAGTTAAATAAACAAGAAATATATTTTATTTTACAATATAACTAAATAAATTGGATATGATGCTTTTAAAGAAGATATATGAGAAAATTTAAATTAATAAACACAAGATGACAATTTACCTAGTTTCATTAGATGCTTTATAATGATTATTATTTATCATTTTTTTCCTTGTATTGCCATGTGTTTCTGGTATTAGCTTAGTAGAAATCTTAGCATGATGACAAGTGGGTCAATAAGAAAAATAACTCATTAAGTCGATGAGTTTTTAAGTCATGAAGAGTTATAGAAGGACACATTAGTGAAAAACTTAGTTGATTTACCCATTTTAAAATTGATGCCTCGTATTCCTATTTTGTTTTGTCTATTTTATTCGATTTTCTCTTTTTTTTTTTCTCTCTCTCTAGGCCACATGAATGAGTAATAATTTTTGAGGATATGTCCTTGTCAATCTCAAGTCAATATTTTTTAAAGGGCTCAAGTTAAAAATATTACATCATCAAAGACTTATTAGAGGTTATTTTAAGGCTAAGTCATGAGATCTTTTAAAGGTGAACATTTAAGTGTAATTAAAAGTTCATTAGTTGTGTAGCAGGGGCTAGATGTTGTGTTTAAATTCAGTTTTAAGTTTAAGGATAGTTGATTTGTGTTTATAAATTTCTTAGATAACTAATTATCGAAGTATGATGGTATATATATTTGAGTAAAATTTTAGTTCTTAGGTTAGCATGTCTTAATAGCCGTTTAGAATATTTTGATAAATTTCTCCTACAATTCCTATAAGTTGTTGTTAGTAAATTGTACTCTATTAACGGATGACATGCTATGTTGCATGGATACAGATACGGGTATTGTATCAGACACGACACGAATACAGGGATATATATATATATATATATATATATAATTTCAATTATTTTATTTTATTTTTTTTAAGCAACCGGTTGTGCCGACAAATTTTGCCTTTAGGCTTTAAGGGTTGGGTTATAAAAAGGGCAGCCCGGTGTACGAAGCTCCCGCCATGCGGGGTCCCGGGGAAGGATCCATTATACGCAGCCTTACCCTACTTTTTGC
>JBBMJZ010124786.1:0-21783 GCA_037833815.1 Zingiber zerumbet | reverse complement strand
TATTTCATCTCTAAGGATTTAGAGGTAAGCACTTTAGAAGAACTTTTTCAACTTTTGAAATTCATGAGTCAAGATGTGCAAGTCTAAAGAAGGAATCAAGGCAAAACATTACCTTAAAAGCTAAAACGGATGAACCAGATTCCGAGACGTTACTTGACGATGACGAAACAACATTAATGGTAAGAAAATTTTTTAAAAAAATATTTAAATCTAATAAATTTAATCAAGTGTAGGAAACAAAAAGAAAAAGGAAAGTAAGATGCTACCACTGTAATAAAGAAGGGCATGTCAAAGATAACTGCCCAAAATTAAAGAGAAAAGACAAGGAAAAGGAAAAAAAAATAAGAAGTCAACCCGACCCAAGTATAATCTAAAGGCGACGTGAGATGACACGTCATCCGAATCGGAGATAGAAACCCTCCCCGGACTTGCGCTAGTAGTAAGTCACCAAGAAGATGAAGACGAAGCAAGCTCGTCCGAAATGAGCATCGAGAGCATCGATAAAGGGGGAGCGATATCGGAAGAAAGCAACACTTCAGGGGAAGCTTCAGATTGCAGGATCGACAAGGTAAGTCAGGAACGGACTCTTCCTCCTGACAAGTTATTTCAATCTTAGCTATATAATGTCAATTAGAAGATTTCAATAAAATAAAATAGGAAATGAAAATTTTAAAAAGGAAATAGAAAATTTGAAAAGTCATGCATGCTCAACTTTTATTCCGTCTAATTTTGAAAATTATTTAGGACTTAACTAGTATCTCAAATACCATAATGGCTAAATTAGAAAATATCCCAGAAATACATTTCCCAAAAAATTTTGATTAACCCTGTAGCAAGAAACCTATTTTGGGTTCTAAAATCATACTTAGATTAATTATTTTTTAGTTTTCAGACAGAAAGTTAAATATTTAATTTCTTTAAAATACTTTGTCTAGAAAGTGGTTGTTGTTCCAATATCCAAGAAGGTCTAGTGCCTCGCCATGGCAATTAGTTGTTGTAAAAATACTTTTTACATTTTTTTTGAATTATGTAGAAGTTAATTTTTTTGAGAAAAATAACTTTATCTGTAAAAATATTAAATTTATCTGAATGTTAAATTTTTTATGATAATTTCACCTTTATATTATCTGACTTATATATGTTAAACTTTTTTAATTTATATTGATAAATCCAAACTTAAACTTTAATTTTTCCCTTATACTTTTGTGTTAGAACTTCCAAGTAGCGTCTTTAAAGGTACCTTATTTTTTATGTGATCAAAAGGGGAGTAGTAAAGATTAAGTCTAGGGGGAGGGTAGTATAATTTTTAATTTGTGTACTTGTAAGTTTTTTTACTTTCAAAATTTGAACTATTATTTTATAGCTATTAAATTTATGGTTTACCCTAACTTAACTTGATGTTTGCTCACATCATAAAGGGAGAGATTGTAAGTACCTCATGGTAGTTTTGATGTGATCAACCAAGTAAAATTAGGTCATATTGGTATTTACCCCCTGTGTCTAAGTGTGCAGGAACTTAGGAGCACAGGAAGTCGAGCGAAAGATGCAGTTGGCGAGAAGGACGACACGGGAGAGAGCCGGCGGGCTCAGTGCGTTCGAGGTATGAGGTGCTGCGGAAGAGTACGCGGGTGGATGAGAAGGAGGCGCGTGACGTTTCCAAGGGACAAGAAGCCGGAGGGAAGTTTGCTCGAAGGCCGTAAGTTGGGTTCGGGTGAGCCCTATTCAGGATGACTGAGATCAACCAAGTGAAGCCGGAGCCAGAGCGGAAGACCCGGACCCAAGCAAGCGGAGCCTAAGTGGAAGACCCGGACCAAATAGTTAACATGATGTTAATTTGGGTCTGAGTGCCTGGATGGTCCGGGCGCTCGGACAGTCCGATTGCCTGGATAGTCCGGCCGCTCGGACGGTCCGGGCGCCCGGAGCAAGCTTTTATCTGAAACGCGACGTGGCACATTTTGGTGCAATGGGGATAAAAGTTTATCCCCTCCCAGACGCCTGGAGCCCTTCCAGGCGGCCTAACCAGGACTATAAATACAGCCCTGGTTCCAAAAGATCAGAACAATACTTGTAATTCATTTCATTTCAATCTTGTTATGTAACTTAGTGCTTTAATTGCTGTAAAAAGGTTTCTCCGTCTGAAGGAGAGTTTAGTGCACTTTCATCTTTCTTGGATTAACGACCTCCCGATTGTAACCAAGTAAATTCTGTTATGCCTCTTCCTTTCTTTAATTAGTCTTTTATTTTTTTATGTAAGTGTTAGATTTATTAAAGCTATAAAAGTTTGAGGAAGGTTTGTTTTTATTTGCAGGGTCATTCACCCCCCTCTAGCCAACTGCTAAGGGACCAACAAACATGGTAGATGATTGTGGGTATCATAAGTAAAGTGGAAGTAAACATATCTTCGTGGATCTATATGTTGACGACATTTTACTTGCCATAAACGATATAAGTATGTTAAATGATACCAAGAGATTTCTATCTAGATATTTTGAAATAAAAGATCTTGATAACACATTTTTGTACTATGGATCCAAATACACCGAGATCGTTCTCGAGGTATTCTTGGATTATGACAAAGGAATTATATCGATAAGGTGCTTAAAAGATTTGTCATACAAGATTGAAATCAGGTAACACCCTGATCGCTAAAGAGACAAATTTAGTCTTAAATAATGTCTTAAAGGACGCCTCAATACTCAAGAAATGCAAAAGATTCCATATGCTTCGGTTATAGGAAGTCTTATGTATGTTTAAGTTTGTATGCGTCTTGATATTGCATACATTGTTGGAGTATTTGACATATATTTAAGCAACTCAAGAATGGATCATTGGAAAGTAACAAAGAGGGTCATGAGATATTTAAAGAGAACTAGTGATTACATGCTTGTATAAGAGGTTAGATATTTCAAGATCATGGAATATTCCGACTCTAATTTTACAGGACACCAAGATTGCATGAGATATACTTCAGACTATGCTTTTATGTTAACTGGTACACCTATCTCTTGGAGAAGTGCCAAACAGAAATAGGTACTGACAGCTTCTTCCATCATGACAGTTGAGTTTATAGCATATTATGAGGTGTCTAATCATGGAATATTGCCGAATTTTTTTATCTCTAGGCTGCATATTTTTAGAAGAGTTGAGAGACCACTGAACTTATTTTGTGATAATAGGTCAGCTGTATTGTATTCTAACAATAATAGGAGCTTGACTAAATTGAAGAACATCGATATCAGATTTCTGTTGTGAAAGAAAGGGTATAATTCAATTTGGTGAAGTTTAGATCTAGTGAGAGTTTGTACTATATAGGTTTTTTTATATATGTTTGGTTATGTTGTTGAACTTATATATTTAGATATTTTTTGATCAGATATAAAATTTAATGTCTACTTCATTATAATTTGTATAACTTAAGTTAAAGTTTTGATCTCACTTTGATTAAGGAGGATCAGTTGAAAAATGACATGAATAAATCACATTGCATATATTTTTTATGTCACATATTCATGATTGATCTATGTCATTTGATTGTATTGATGTATATGACTATTGATAGTTTAATTGTGAAAAATACAACAAAGACTACATTGATCCTATGTTTAGATAATTAATGGACGAGATTGTTAAAGAATCCCTATAGTTATGATGACAAAAGTTTTGAGCTTATTAAGGTTAACATATTTATAAGTTTACACATATGGTCCAAGAATATTATTAGATACTTGGGATCATAATTGTAATTATAGATATCTAATATTATCAATTAAATAAGTCATAAATTAATGTGATCAAATTTAGAATTAAAGAATTCGACTTAAGGACTTAATTGTCATGAATATAATAGTGTGAATACCATATTTCTGATTTATTGAGGGGGTTAAATTGGAAATAAGTAAACTTAGGTAATTATAAATATGAGTTATGGTCTAAGTTTATAGTATGACGATTTTATTTTGTACCCATCATGGAAATTTGTAAATTGAAAATTATAGCCTAAAATTGACCATAAATTATGAGTGTTGGTACGTTTTCGTAATTCTAATTATTATATTTGTGATTTCTTGATAATTGAATAGAGTTTAGGATTTTAAGTTCAGATTTCTCAATTTATTTTTCTATCCGATAATACTCCATCCAAGAGTTCCTCTATGACCCTAAGACAGTGGAAGAATGGTAAATCACAGTACTGAACAAGATGCTGGAGAAAGTTATTCATTAACGACTAAGTTGACTAAACCAATGGGCTCAATGCAATGAGCTCAACCTCAATAGCAAGCAATTCATTCGTTTTAATGAAGATACTGAAGAGCTTGTAGCATGAAACCTGTGAACCTGGCCATGTTAAGCTTCACATCTTGCTTAACCAAATACACAGACCTTCTGAAAACCCACCCTTGCCTTGCAATTGATCTGGGCTCTTTCAGCACGGGATGGTCTCTAGGATACTGATCTATCAGTGAGCTCTCTTCCTCAGTTATACTGTAGTGCAAGTACTTGATCTTCAAATCCAGTGCAGGTTCACCGAAATCCACCCTCGATATATCGTCCATCTCCCCCAAAGGGACGACCTGGATGAGCACTGCGTCGGTCGGGAGGAAGACGAGGTTAGCGAGCCCCGCACCATGAACCCCCATCATCACATCGCATGAGTTCACGAGCTGAGCGAATTCAGACAAGTTGGACTCCCTTTCAGTGTCTGTCACGACTACTTCGAAGTCTAACTCTCGAGCCACTCGAACAATCTCATCGACGTTCTTGAATCTCCTCGTCCTCGTCCTCGCGATGATCATGAGCCTAGGCTTCTTCTTCTTCTCTCTATCGGGTCCTCCTAGTTTTATCGCCCTTTGCCGTTTCAGCGCAAAGGAATCCCTCAGCAGTCGCCCGAAGTCGGGCATGGAGAGCTGCCGCCCTTCCGGGCTCATGGCGGCGCCCACGCTCATCTCTTTGTGGAACTTGAGGCCTACGATGGCACGAGAAAAGCATCGGACAGAATTGTCTTTGCTCAGGTCTATGATTCGGTGACGGGAGAGCCTTTTCAGTATCGAGTCGTACTTCTGAACCCACCACGGCGCGATGTCGAGCACCAGAAACTGGACTCCTCCGTCGAACTGAGACGTGGTTATGAACAGAGGGATGAGGACGTCGGTGAAGTCGTGGAATGCATTGCCCATGTAGCCGCCGGTGGAGAAGATGATGGCCGGTGCGCTGCTTCTCGTGCTACATTCCGGTGCGTCTGCGTGATCAGCAACGGATTTCACCGAGACTTCGGTGACATGGGACATCGCGTACGGGTCTTCCTTCCGAGGATGAGGCTTTATCAGCCATGAACCTCGCGAGTCGTCGACGTCCTTTGGTCTCGCCACTAAGACAGAAGAGTTGGCGCCGTGGATTCTGATATCACCCTCCAGTTCGCAGACATTCGACCTTCTCTTCGAAAAATCACACAAGGGAACTTTCCCCTGCTTTAACTCTTGTTTCCTCCTCATCAATTCACCTGTAACAAATTAAAAGATTAAAGCAGCCATTTGCTTTTAACTCAGAGCTAGCTGCATAGTCAAACAGCTGCCTTATACCTAATCGACGATCAAGACTGGTCACTCCTGAAGGTGGTGTACCAGAAGCTGCATGATTCCTCAGCCAGGAACTTACTGTTGAAAAAGGGAAAGGGGAAAGGAAAGAGAGAAGAGGAAAGAAGAAAGAAATACAAGGTTAAAGACTAGTGAAATAAAAACGAAAATTGTTTGCAAAAACATACAGAAGCAGAACTAGCTAGCAGCATTTTTGGTAGTTGTATGAGACTTACGTCTGGGGAAGATGATGGAATATCTCACGTACAGAGTTACAGAGATCAAACAGCATGCAGCGAGCAATGACAAGTACAGCTTTCTGTGTTTTCTGGAGCTGAGCCTCCTGCAGAACTTGTTTTCACATCCCATCTCACTTCAAGAAATGAAGAGACTGAAAATTAGACAAAAGAAAAGGCAGTGGGGAGAAGTGGAACTTGGCTGGGTTGATATAGAACTACAGTTTGAAGGATGGTATTGAAGATTTTCAACCAACATACCTTTTCTATGTTTTTTTTTAAAAAAAAGAGTAGATGGAAAATCGCAATATAGAAAATGTAAAAATTATGGTAGGTGTAGATGGAAGAACTATTATGTTTATGGCGCCTCGTTGTTGTTGTTTTACTCGGAAGAACATGATTATTTTGTTATTAGAAGATGGATTACGGACGTTAAACAATAGTTTTACGCAAGAAAAAGAAAATTGGGTGGTCTATATATTGTTTGGCAATTCACCAATAAAAGTTAAATAAACCATGGAATGTTCTGATGTCTTTCTTACCTACATCAACTAATATTTTAAAACAAATTAATATCTGAAAGTTGCACTTGAAATTCTATCCCATCAGTACTTAATTATGCAAATGTGATATGCAATTGGAATTCTCATTTCATAATTTTTGTATATCTAATTAAACAAGTAAGAGGTCACTATCTCCACTACCAACAGCAAGATCAATTACTTTTTTTTTTCTGTCTCAAAATTTTTAAAATAATTCTTTCTCTTATTTTTTCGATAAAAGTTAACTGTAAAGATAAATATTATCATTCAATGGTGTGAAAATAGTGATATATTTTTTTTTATGTCTTCTTTACTCTTAATACTAATGTATTATCATTCAGTCCGATTTTGGAATAATTTCATATTTATAGTTTTTTCGTTCGATTTTTTTTACTCGATAAAAGATTTTGAAAAAATGTCGCTTCAGACCGGAAGTTTTAGAATAAACCGGACCCACTACGTCGAGAACCCTTCTTGTGCTCCACTGCGATAGTTTCGCTATTACCGTTCTCCGACGACGACGGTCTTCTCTTCTCCACATCGCAGACGGAGCACCTCCCTTCTCTCCCTCATTTCGGCAGGAGCGGATCTTCATGGGAAATTGAAGCTTCATGAACTATCCTTTCATTGGTCCCGATTCTGTGCAGATTAGAGGCTTTAGGTATTATTTTTTTCTCAGAACTAGTGTTTTGTCTTTAATCTCTTCAGAAGATGGTTACATGCTTCTTTTTAGATCAATCTTTTGTCTATTTATTTTTTGGTATTGATTCGAGGCGTCTTCATCGCCTCCAAGGTTACTTTAGCCATTGATCTGGAGTAGGGTTGGTCCCCTTTTTTTTTTGTCTATCAATCTGATTTTATCTGAGTACTGGGACTGGTAAAGTAATCTGGGTGTAGTAGTAAATTTTGGTTAAACTTCTGTGCGTATGAAAACACAGAATACGGTGGTGTGCTACTACACTCCGATTCCATTACGTCCTCCCAAAAGTAATACAATTTGTTTGCAGCTTGTTTTTCCCGAAAATATTGTTTGGATCTTGTCATATCATTAAAAAACTCCATCTAGTTTTGCGGGTTTATCTTTTGAGCATATCCATACCTCAATTTCGGAAGCTAGGACGCAGCTGTTCAGATTTCAACACTTTTTCCTGCCGTTGGATGTCTTAACTAGCTAAACTTTTTTACTCCACATGATTTTATGCTTGAACTTGCAAAAACACAAATGTTGTTCTTCACATTTTTTGCTTCTAAAATTACACTTTTTCCTAAAACCATCAATTCCTCCTCCTGAATTAAATAGGCTTACTCTTCTTTATTGTCTAAGGAGGTCGAGATGAACAATCTTTCAAATATTTTCTCTACTCTTAGAGTGGATGCTGAAGATGACAAAGAACAGATAGCTTCTCTCTCAGTAGCCAAAAGTGAAAAAAGGGCTGAAAATTCAGGTCTTTTCTTTGCTATACATGAACAAAATTGAGTTACTTTAAATCTGGAGAAATCAGTATTAGAATAGGTTTCTGGGATGCGTCTATTTTCTGATGGAATTTGGTACGTTCACACCACAGATGTAACAAAGACTAAAAATCAATTTCCAGGGGAAAGTACAAGCACAAGAAATGATAAGTTAGAACAACAAATGCTTCCATCACCTTCAGGAGACTACAAAATGCCTCTTGTATGGATTGACTTGGAAATGACAGGTATGAACTTTAATAATTGATATGTTGGAGGTTGGAAGGATAAACAATGGTTAGTTGGTTGGGTCTAATATGATAATTGTTGCTGGTGTTAACTATTAAGTGCACTAACAGGACCAAGTAATGCTCTTGGATTTTGTTGTCCATCTGTGTATTTTGAATATTTATTTTCCTCTCATGGACAACTCTATAATTTTACTCCCATTAAGTTGGGCAAGTGTGGAACCTATCAGACAGCGGGACAATGATATTCTTCTTAGTGTTTATTCTAAGATTAGACAATAAAAGAAGCGGAATTTATCTTAATGTATTTGTAATTTGACATAATTTTTCCATTTAACTATATAACCCCTATGTTGAAGTGCAATTCAAATGGAAGGTTATTGCTGGAATATTTTGCTGTTTGTGCACTCATTTAAATGCTAAGTACTAATTGTTTGTTTCATGCTCCACTTCTGTTGATTACATATGCAGTCCTTTCACTCACAACTATTCATTATCATAGAATTGACTGTTGTGTAAACTTTTGGAAGTTTTGACTCTATAGATCCCTGAAACATATTTATACTTTCCAGTCTGAATAATGAGCTTGCCTTCCTCACTGTTCCCAAGCCAAATATTTAGTTCTGTGTTAATGTGGAAAAAGTGAACAATAGAACTACATAACTAGAAAAATTTGGACAAGGGTGACAATATTTTGGACCAAACTAGTGGTAAAGTTAAACACTCAGAGCTTACAAGCTACCAATAGAGTAGCTTGGTTTTGAGTCAATTTGGTTTGGCCTAAATTGATTCAAATGAATCAAATAAATTTTTTTACATTGTGGATCCAGCCCACACATGCAGTCCCACCACCTAAAAGGGAATCACATATCCAATATGCTATTCAGCCCGCATATGAGCCCCATCATCTGCATATCCAATTCGTCATGCGACACCCATCTAGATCCATTTTGCAAGACACATATTTGGCCCTAATGACTGCTCTTAGAAACCTATACGAAAAAGAAATCAATCCTCACTCATAGTTAACAATGGCTCTTTTTTATGACCTACATACTGCACGGCCAGTCAACCATCCAGCATTTGATATTTTGCTACTTGTTCACACAGGTTTGGATATTGAAGTTGATCGGATATTGGAGATTGCATGTATTATAACAGATGGCAAATTAATCAACTCAATTGATGTGAGTTATTTCGTTGATCATGCATCTTTGTTTACCTACATGCATCATGAGTAAATTTTTGTCTATTTCAACTTTCTGAATGTATATTCAAGTTTACCTACGTATTATCTATACAACTCTCTGAATGAAGGATCTTTTTTTGTCTATTTTGTTGTTTACCTACATGCAAATTAACGAGGTTTGGAAGTTGTGTTGTTGCCTTTCTGAATGTATATACAAGTGACACTTGACACTGGATCATTGATGCCTATTTGCCTTTTGATATAAGTGTTTCTGTATTTGACCTCATCGATTTCAATAACAGTATTTAATCTTTTCCATATGTACTAAATTATTGATCAACTGTTTTCCTACAAATGAGGAATCTCTGAGCGGTATTTGCTCCAGTTACAGATCTTGCTAACTTGGGTTTCATTGTTTTTGCCCTTCTTTTTTAGGATACTAGGATCTGTACTATTCTTACCTAATATGGTTGATTGAAGCATTTTCGTAGAACTGACTAATGGGTTCTACCTTCATTCTGTGAGCTTGTGCACTGAATCATTGTAACTTATTTCTTTATTTAGGGTCCAGATTTTGTTATTAGACAGACAAAGGAATGCTTGGATAAGATGGGAGAATGGTGTTGTGAGCATCATGCAACTAGTGGTATCTGCCCTGATGTCTTCCAGTTTGGTGCTCTTCTGTTTTCTTCAACTAGAAGGGGGAAAAATTAGAAAGTTCATTTGCTTTTCTGGCAGGTTTGACAGAGAGAGTGCTGAGAAGTACAGTAACAGAAGCAGAAGCAGAAAATCAAGTATGAACTGGCCTTAAATGTTCTACTATTGTTTGTATTCTTACCCATTCCAGGAACAAGTAAAATGAAGGAAGATGTAATTAAAATGCTATAAGTATACATAAAACACTGCCAAAAATGTGCAGGTAGGGATTAACCAATTTTAGGGATGATTTCCTTTGGGCATATTTGATCTAGGAAATTATGACTCATATATATTGATTATATCAAAAATCAACAACCAACTTTTGTTTCCACTGTCAAGATTTAGCTTGAATCAAACAAAGAACTTCTTTAAAGGCTTTTAGACCTTGAAAGATGTAGTTGCATTGATCCTTTGTTGTATCATTACTGTATCAGGATAATGTTTGCATCATTCTATGCAATGGTGATATCCAACTGAAAAAGGATAGAGTGCTGTTTGGGCCAATCCATACCAAACATGTTTATGGATGATTGTTCATGTACTTTGTTGATGATCCTTATGAATTTATTTATAATTCCTAATGATAGGTCAATTAGTAAAAATCATGGTTTAAACTATTAACCCATGTTGAGGTTTCGGTCCTGAACCGGAACGATACAATTTCGGTACTGTATCGTGCTATGTCTACATAGTTTCGACATTTTTTAAATATAAAATATATTAACTGAAAAATAAGAAAATTTAATCTAAATATTTAAAAATAAAAAAATATATTTTTTAAATGTATATATTAAATTAATTGGATAATTTTATTAGGCTTTAATTAAGTCTATTTAAAATTTTCCAATCATAATTAGGAGTTAATTAAAATTATTAACCTAAAGTTTTTAATTGAACTTAAGTTAAAGCATTGCCCCTATTTCATGCTACACCGACGGCCTCCCTCCTGACCAACATGATGTTTTTGAAGGCGTCGTCGGGTCCGCATGATGCCTCTGGATGCATCGTCGGGCTGGCGTGCCGGTGTCGGTGCTGGTCCCGGTCTGTGGGCGGAACAGAATGTTTCGCCTGTATTGGGCGAAACAAAACGAGATTTGAAACCATGTTGTCTAAAAACACTAGCTTGGCATGTTGTCAAGATTAGTATACTATTCTGTTCATCTAAAAGCCTTGTTTGATTTTTTTTTTTTCAAAAATCAAACATAACAAATTAAGAAGCAAAACACCCTCCTAGGTTAGCTATTTGATATTTTCTCATCATTTATTTCTATTCAAGGCAAAGGAGACATTTTTTAAATATAAAATATATTAACTAAAAAAT
Source organism: Zingiber zerumbet (assembly GCA_037833815.1). Lineage (NCBI taxonomy): Eukaryota > Viridiplantae > Streptophyta > Magnoliopsida > Zingiberales > Zingiberaceae > Zingiber > Zingiber zerumbet. The sequence goes on along the minus strand of JBBMJZ010124786.1, from coordinate 10,526 downwards.
AAAAAATTTAATCTAAATATTTAAAAATATATATTTTTTAAAATATATATGTATTAAATTAATTGGATAATTTTATTAGGCTTTAATTAAGTCTATTTAAATTTTTTCAATCATAATTAGGAGTTGATTAAAATTATTAACATAAAGTTTTTAATTGAATCTAAATTAAAGCCCTACCCCTATTTCGCGCTACACTGGCAGCCTCCCTCCTGACCAACATGATGTTTCCGAAGGCGTTGTCGAGTCCGCGTGATGCCTCTGGACGCATCGTCGGGCTGGCGCGTTGGTGTGCACTGGTGTCAATGCCAGTCTTTGTCCGTGGGCGGAATGGAATGTTTCGCTTGTATTAGGCGAAACAAAACGAGATTTGAAACCATGGTGTCTAAAAACACTAGCTTGTCATGTTGTCAAGATTAGTATACTATGCTGTTCATCTGAAAGCCTTGTTTGATTTTTTTTTTTTGAAAAATCAAACATAACAAATTAAGAAGCAGAATGTCCTCCTAGGTTAGCTATTTGATATTTTCTCATCATTTATTTCTATTCAAGGCAAAGGAGTGTCTTGGCACAATAGTAAAGTTTATATCATGTGACCTTGAGGTCATGGGTTTGTTGCGGAAACAACCTCTTGCAAAATGCAACATAAAGCGGTGTACAATAGACCCAATGTGACCCTAAATCCTTCCTCGGGACTCGCACCGCCGGAAGCTTGGTGCACCGAGTTTTTATTTTTTTAATTTGTATTCAAGGCCATATATTGTTTGCCAAACATGTGCTAAAATATTATTGCTTGACTGTAAACTTTTCCAACTTACTGAGTAATAAGCTTTTCCTCATGACTATATATAATGTGAGGCAGGAGTACTACCTATTATATTGTGGGATAATGCTGTAGTTGATACATTTCTATTCTGGACAACACTTCCCTGCAAATACTGGTTTAAAAAGCGAGTCTCAAGTGCACTGTTAAAAAAACATCTTGTTTTTCCTATAACAAGCTCACGAATCATTTGGATTTGTTTCTTGGATAGCAGTTCATCAGAAAATGCACATTTTTTACAGCCATCTTGTACCTTTTCATCTTTTCTTGATGGTGCCAACTGCCATTGACATCAAATTTTAGAGACACACAATATGTCACATGACACTGAAACTGAAACTTTACCGTTCTAGTCATCCACCAATACCCAACACTCGAAGAACTGAAACATTTTCCCCATTGGGGTATTGCTCTTCTACCTGATTGGTGCCAACCAGCACAAAATTGAATCCCAATTGACACTGAAACTTTACCATTCTGACCTGCCATCAAAACCCGACTGGTATTTTAGAACTTTTTAAGATTATAGCATATTAACAAATGTATATCCTGATCAACTAAACATGAGTTTAGGACTTCCATTTTGGTGGGTGACACCTTTTACAGATACTGATTGCTAAAGTGCAAAAGTATGTCAGCTTTTGCAATAATTTCAATTGGTAGCTTGGTGTTGAACTGCCAATAGCTTATTTTTGTGTTGTTAATTGAACTGTTAATTTTCTGCCATATAATTTACATAGTAGGCATGCTAAGGTACGAACATGGTTTACTATGTTTATCATGATTATTTGGTCCGCATGTATGTAAATTGTTCCATGTATTTGTATACTTTGTCTATATATGTCTAACTAGTGACTGACTGCATACATTTTTGGAATTCGAACAATGCATGTTATCCTTTTTATACATCTTGATGGATGATTAATTGACCAATTGCAGGTTATAGACTTTGTGAAGAGGCATGTGGGCTCACAAACCCCTCAGTTGGCTGGAAATTCTATTTATGTGGATTTTCTCTTCTTGAAGGTTAGAACATTGCTTACTTTCCAATTCATGGATAATTAAACTCAGCGTATATGATAGCTTTATTTGACAATATCTTGGATCTCTGAGCTCTTCTGATGCCATTCAAAATGTCCACAGTTGTGAATGTTGGTCTCACAACATAGTGTTTTTAGTTCTCCCAACTCTGAGTTGTGATTATTTAAAATTTTGAACTGTCTCCTGATTTATGGGTGATCCTAATGCTGATCTTCTTTGTTCTAATTTTGTATAATGTAAACCACCTTCATTAGTTCACAGACTCAAGTGGGACTAAACTGATTTATCACATTTAAATTGGTCTTTTCTTATCTGTGTTCACTGTTCAGTTATGGATTTTCAGGGTAGAGTTATTTTATGAGTCTATAAAAAACTCAGCCTCACACAGCCTGATAAGGCTTCTTCCTTTCCTTTCAAAATTTGTTGCTAACTTATATCCTTTGGCAATATGTTTGATGTTTTAACATGTCTTTTTTTAGTATTGGTTTGAAATTGCTTATGTAGAATCGTTCATTTTAATTGATTTTTGCAAACCAATCAGATTCTCAACTTATTATCACTTCTCACTCCCATATTTTGTTTACAAGTGCTGTATTATTTTAAAATGTTATTGCTGATCTTTGCTGTTGATAGATTCACATATTACCTTTAGCTAAAGTACTTTTGATATAACAGAACATGAGGTGAGAAGAGGTAAAATTATTCGCCACCCTTTACCACCTTGCACTTGATGATTGAGCTCACCAAAAGCTACCTCATGCCTGACGCTGCTTGAACACCCCCACGCTGCCTAATGCCCGAGCTTGTGGTGCTTGACGTCTGACCTCCTCTTGTTTCCCACCTGACACTTTCTATTGCCACTGTGTGCTAACCTTGCCTCATGACCTCCCCAACACGACCTTCCCTTGCTCCCCACTCGAGTTCAACCTTGCTTGTCGCCCCATGTCACCAAAAGGGAAGGAGTTTCTCTTCTAGGGACCATCCATGTCCGGCCATTTTTTGGCGCATGCGATTTTGATCCAAAAAGTCTTTAGAGGAGAGTTCACTCCTCTTCTAAATTTTAATGAGGAAAACAAGGGAGAGCTCCCTGAAAGTGGTGCTATTCTCTCCTCCCAAATTTATGTATGTAAATTGGGCCTTACAGAAGTGCTTAGACAGTTTGGAAATATTCCATTCTAGTTTTCTTTGGATATATCATAGCTTAATTGAAGCTCAAGTGTTGTTCAACCTGGAAATTGTGTTGTTTTTTCTTGTTCTTATTAAACAAACTGATGTATTAGATGTATCTGTCATAAGCCTGTCATATTGTGGAAATCTCGTTGGATTTTCCCTAATGCCATTGCTTTTTATCAGCAAAAGAAATTAGTTTATTTTCTAATCAACAAAATGTCATCTGACAGAAGTATATGCCTTCTCTGGCTGCCATATTTTCTCACGTGTTAGTCGATGTCAGCAGCATTGTGGCTTTATGCATCCGTTGGTTTCCAAAAGGTAATGCATCAGATACAATTTAACTCTGTTTTATGCATCATTAATTTGAACATTTTCAATGCTTCTGAAAACATGATCTTTTATGACACGACAATAATCTTAAATTTCATTCTGTCTCAATGTTATAATAAACAGCTGATTTGTTCGGCTGGTCAAGATTGTCATAATGCATATGCATGGTTCATTGCAAATTTCCTCTATATTTTGCTTCGTTAAAATTCTGTAAGTATAAATTCCTTTGGAGATAATAAGCAAATTAAATTGATAAGCCAATCAATAAATCCCAATGATTTCTCTGGTATCTCAACATATATTTTCATGCACCATGGTATTAACCTCATCTTTTAATATATGAATATTATTTATCTATTAATATATGTATTAACATGTTTCAAATTTAATAAATAATTTCATACAATTGATTTATTATTATAATCATAAAATTAGTCAATAATCTGTTTGATATTTGGCAAATAAGTTCAGATATTTATTATTTAATATATAATTATTAATGAATAATATGCAAATTTATGATTTAAATATAAAAAACATAAACATTGAGGATTTGTTACCTTTATCATTTCATCGAATTGTGTTCCCTTAGGAAGAAATTTGATAAAGGACAGCTTGGTGCATGAAGCTCCCGCCAATGTCGAGTCCAACCTTATCCCATTTTGCAAGAGGTTGTTTACTTTACCCGAACCGTGACCTCCACATCACACATCAACAACTTTACCATTGCCAAGCCTCTTAGGAAGAAATTTGATAAATGCTAAAAATCTTTGATAGAATATTAGAATGGGAAAATCCATTAGATTGTTTCTAAGTCATCTTTGGCAATCAATCAACAATGCACTGTACTATTCTTGCCTATACTTGATGAACTAGCATGCATACATACTTGCATACATTTTTGATTAATGCCATGACGAAACGATCTTTATACAAATTCAAGAAGCTAAATAAAACTTTCAAGTGAAAGGAGTTGACGACTCATCGGAATGAATTGCATACTTTATTGACCATGTATCACATTAGTAAGGTAACTGTAAGTAAGCAAAACAATTCTGGGAGGGAGAAATGTAAAGCACATTTACTAGTGCTAAGTAGTCTCCGAGGAATTTTGTATCAGCTCTACGTATTGTTGTCAAAAGTTTATTGAAAGAGCTTCTCATGCTGCCTTCTGTTGAAGAGTTGGTGTTTGTGTAGTATTTACTTGAAACACTAATAAAGTAGTTATCAGCATTCGATAAATTACAACCCCAGCAATTTGAGCATGGTTGTCATGAATTTATTCTTTATGCAACTCAACTGTGCACGTGTGGAAACTGCAATGGTAACATTGGCGGAACAACCAGTTTAAGTTTTGGTGCTGTCCCTGATTGCAGTACATCAAACTTTCAATTGTGAATTCAAATGATAATCTGTGGATGCCTGGGGATGCTAAGGGGCAGAGTTCTAAAGTTTTTGGTTATTCCATACCTATTAAAATATTCACTATCTGAACTTGTTTAAATATCTGGCCTAATGATAAATGATAAAACCAATGGTATCCATGCCAAATGAGTAAAATATCGTAGTACTTGTGGGTAAATATTTGTTTTGAATGATAAATGGATACCCAATTATATGAGTATCAAGTTAAATGGGTAGAATATGGGGAGTATTCACAATTTTATGCCAACTCTTACTTGCTTTGTGGCCAAAAGGTTACAGATTTGAATCCTAGAAACAAGTCTTTTGCAAAAAGTAAGGTAAGTTTGTGTACAATGGATCCTTTCCTAAGATTCCACATGGCGGGAGCTTCACACACCGAAGTGTCCTTTCTTGCTGAACCTGGAGGCACTGAAAACCCTCTCGGGGTCTACGGTTACTCAATTATCAGCTATTAATTGCCATTCTTATTAGGATGCATTTCTTACTTAACCTGATTTGGTTAAATTTCAGAAAAAACTAAGATTGTCTCTTTTATGAAACAGAGAAGAAAAAGGCACCCAAAAAAGCCAAAAGCCATAGAGCTATGAATGACATCAAGGAGAGCATCCGGGAACTAAAATACTACAAGCAAGCCATCTTCAAAGCATCAAACAACGGCAAGCTGTGACACTTTGATGCTCTGTTTACGCCATGGGTTGGAGGAGAAAAGGTAAGTTATTGGTAAGTCAAGATGATTTTTCGATTGGCTGTATGTTTCCTTGTATCCTTTGGAAGAGTCTCTTTTTTCAGTTGGATGCAAATCTTCCCAGTTGAAAGTTTTATGAATGTTGCTTCTCTCGCTACCAACGAACGTAAGAGAATGCTAATGTTTCCAAAGGTGCTTTCTTTGGCTTCTTTTACTTAAACTAATGCCGCAATAGGAGCTAGTAGCATGGAATAAGAACACTTTTACATTAAAATATTCTAATTCAACGGTATTATCTGCCATGGTGTGATATTTTTCACGTTACGTTTAATACTACCATGCATAACATTAACAATGTGAATCCCTCCGGTGCTAACTTGAAAAAAAACAATATGAATCATAAGGAGTGAAAAATTGGGTAACCATCAAATTGGAACTTACCCATTACTTCTCTATATTTCTATTTGCAAATGCGGCTAATAAAATAAACGATTAAAATTCATCTTTTCTAGTAACTTTTTAATATGCATATAACTGTATTAAATACTTAATACATTTATTATTATTTTTAATATTTTTCTCATTTGAAAACAGATTTAAAAATTAGCTTTGCATATGATATTAAAATTCATAATTAAATAAGAATATATATATATATATATATATATATATATATATTGAAATCGATGTTTTATTTTTTTCTTATTATTATAAATAAATTTTCTCATTTGATTGATTTTCAGATATGATTTTAAAATTTACATAGTTGAATAATCAAATTGATATGAAAAAATAAATTCAATTTATTTTAATTTATATTCCTGTTTCATTTGTATTTTTATACATCCATGCAATATTCATTAAAAATTTTATCATTACCAATAATATCACTATTACATACCAATACAGAATAAGGATTGTTAAATATAATAGTTTGTCTATGTTTCTAAATTTAGTTGTAGTAATAAACTATTTCTTATTATGCGTTATTTAAAATAGCTAAATTTAATTTATATTATATTTTGGTTGTTGCAATAAACTCAACCAAGAACGATCAATTGAATTCATACCTCTCCAATCTGCTTATTTCCGGTTACCTCGGAAATTCTTCTTATTAAAGCATTATCCAGATCTCTCAGTCCCGCATAGTTGCTTCAATATAATATTTGGATGTCTAAGAGCACGCAGCAGCTCCAAAATATATAATTTAAAATAAAAAATTACTTTTTATTAAATTTAGATATTTAATTTTCACTGCATTAGACGTGTCCGTTTCTCATTTTTGTTTTTCTCGAAGCTATGGAGAAGTTGCTAAGGCGACTGTTCGAAATAGTCATGGCAATGATTCCCCTTATCTCTTTGCGCACAACCATGTGAGTAGGGGACAGGGAAGCTAGGGCGTAGCTGTTGTTCTCGAAGGTTTTAGTTTTACTCCCTGCTTTTTACTAAGGTCTAGAATCAGTAGGTTTGTCTTTGATTCGTTTCAACAATTCTTTTCATAATAAAATTATCAGAGATTTCGTGGGCGTGGCGTAGATATTGGAACCTTTGGGTGCATCGATTTTGGGTGCAGATGGTGGAGATCAATCGAATTACTGCGGTCGACAGAATATGATTTCCATCTGGAGCACTCGGAGCAGCGATGGCGGCGGAGGGAGTTGCGGCGCCGGTGCTCGCCGCGACACGAAAAAGCTGGGTTTCAGTGGATCCGGTGACCAATGGCCGGTTTCATAAACAGGAGCGGCAGATTGTCTGCTAGGGACGGAAGAAGATGATCAAAAACCAGGAATCGGCTGCGAGGTCGATTCCATATTTGTTTTCTGTTGGTATTCTCAGCTTCATGCCATGAGTAGCAAAAAGGGCAAGTCACTCGATCATCTACATGTAAATTTTTATACAGATCATTCCGCTCAATTGTTTGTTTGCCTGGGTTCTTAATTTGCAGTATGAGCAGGAGGATTGAGAGTCTCTGTGCGACTGCGCACGATCCGAAGGAAGATCTCGCGCACCTGTCGCTCCAACGGATCGAGCCCGTCCTTCATGGCGTCGCAGATTTGCGCCAGCTCTTCCGCCCTCTCTCTCAGCTGCTGCTCCTCGCCTTTCGCCATGGGGAAGGTGCCGTCCTGCACCAGCTCCGCCATCTGCTGCGTGCACCTCTCGATCTGAAGGATCTCCTGCAGAAGCCCCGCCGAGTTCTTCCTCTCCCTCTTCTTCGACTCCTCCACGATCCGATCGTGGAGGTACGTGATGGTCGGCGCCCATGGGAAGGTCCGGGAGACGGCGAAGTGGACCTGGAGGCCGCGGTCCTGGCAGGGGATCGCCGCCACCACGGATAACATAGTGAAGAGGAGCACCGCATTCATGGTGTATACCGGCGCCGCTAGTCCCTCTGTGGCGGCCACCTCGTGGCCGCGCGGCGCCACCAGGTTGCTCCCGATGGCTTGCAGCTGCCGCGCGGCGGACCACGAATGGGACACGCTCCAGGAGAGGGAGCGGAAGCCGGATACTTTGCGACCGGTGGTCTTGGGTGAGGAGGTAGAGGAGGAACCGGAGCCTCTGCTCCGTTCGAAGGAGCGGTTACGGCGGGATACGGTGGCGGATCCGGCGTCCCTGTCGTCCAGCATAAGCACGGCGAGGTCCGCGAGCGCCTTGCGGGCGCGTCGCACCTGCCCCTCGCTGATTCCTCCGCCGCCTCCGGAGGCGGCGGGTCTGAGGGCCGCCACCACGATCTCGAGGTGCGCCCGCCACCGCCGAAGCTGCTCGATGCCATCGCGCGCGGCGTTGCAAATGTCGAGAGCCTTGATGGCGCGGTCGTAGTAGTCCGCGACAAGGCGGTCCAGGGGCGGCCGTGCCACGGCCGCGGCGCGGTCGAGGAGGAGCGCCCGGAACTCCTCGTGGCACAGCAGGAAGCCGTGGAGGAGCCGGCGGAGCCAGGCGATCGACAGCAGCCCATCCCCCTCAACCCCCGCGGCGGCGGAGAGATCCACCAAGACGTCCTCGATGCAAGATTGGAAACCGAGCAACAGCGCATCCTGCCGCTCTCCGCCTGCGCCCGACTCCATGGTCTGATCCCCGCGGAAGTTGAAGATGGAGCGGCCGAGGGAGGCGAAGGCGACCGAGGAAGATGAAGCCAATAAATCCTTGGCGTGCATCGTCGCGTCCACTACACCATTCGATTGGCGCAAAAGGAAGGAGCGAGGAAGGAGACAAGACGCCGTGAGGAGGCGCCGCCTTTTATACATCGAGACGGGACGTCAACGCCGGCACTCGCGGTCGTGGCAGACGAGAGTACGCGGACCATGAACTTGGCACGGCGCGTCCGCCGTCCGCGTATCTTTACCGTGGATATGTACGGACGGATTACATAGACTAGAGATGACAATTAACAAAGAAATTCTAAATAAAAATCCATTAGCAGATTTCTTTCAAAAGTCAAACTGCCGTAGAATAATCCGTCGCCATTCAAATCGTTTTACCGAATAAAATAAAAACCAAATCTATGACTTGAAATTTGAAGGGATACCTTGGAAAAGTTCTAGTCTAAAGTCCGTTCAAGGTCTCTCCCATTCCTAATTCCCAAAGTTTAATCTCTATAATATGATTTAATTGAATGTAGACTTTTTCTTTTTCTTTTTTAAAAAAGGACAAATAACCACAAAAAAAAAAAAATTGACATCTGATGTCTCATGCAATTCCACTGTCTCTCTGTTTAACCAATCCGTATGCGAGTTCTGAAAACAATTAATCTCATCAAGTTTGTCTGCATTGATACATGTTAATTATTGAAATAGGATTCATCTTGTTATGTCTTCATTGTCTGACAAGAAGACGTTCTAAAAGATTATCTATCTCTGGTCTCCATCTTCCATCTTTTAATTCACCATCTGAAATTCTGAAGAAGAATCCAGCAGCATCAGTCCAATTGCCACTGATTAAACCATTAAAATGTCTCTCATTTCAGTTTATTTTATTTTGGTCAAATGTGGCAGTAGGTGTAACCTCATATCGGCCCCCCCAGAATCCTTCCACCCACACTGGACAAGCCACGTGGAACTCAATCTATGGAGTTTTAGATTAAGTAAATCTTATTATTATCCTCAATAGAAAATTCAAGTTCGCTTCCAATGCAAATATTTTAAATTAAACTAAGCATTATTTTACATTCCAGTCCCTTTAATTTACTTTCCTATGTTCAACTCTCTCTCTCTCTCTCTAGATAGGCATGTTTGTCTACATACCTCATAGACGACACATCGATGTGGGCAACCCTCATATGTCAGGGTGCTATATCACTTTCTGATACTCAATCAATTTGGCTATGAGGGACATTTGTTGGGATACTCTGAGAGCTAGATGAAGGTAAATAGCTCGTCTTACTGTGTTGATAATAATTTACAGTGGAAAACATGAAGCGAAATTCTACCAATGCTAATACGAGGATTTACTTGGTATCCTTCTCAAAACAAGGTGACTAATCTAAGGTTTCACACTCGAGCACACTCTCTATTATGAAAACAACTCATTCTCGGAATAATCCGGAGGTGGAGAAACCTCGTACAACTCAATAATAAAGATACAACTCGAAGCAAGACGTAAATATAAGAATACAATTAAAATCTCTTCTTACTTGATCTCTTATTAAAGATGTGTCTCCGGGGCTATGGTGCTTGGGTAACAACCTGGATGTCCTACCGTGGCACTCGTGGTTTGATCCCAGCGATGGCGTATTTGTAGAAATTTTTCCTTCAAATGAGGGGTGCAATGAAAGGATGCTAGGCTTCTGGGCTGGCCGCCGCGTGCATTTCCCAATTTCCTTGGTGGCAGGTGGGAAACTTCTGTGGGGTCGGACTGATCATCCCAAGGATAGTCAATGAAGCTAACTAAGATTATCAGAAGATGCCTCTAAATCAGTTGGAAAGTGCAGCAACACTTGTCTTCCAAGCTCAAAGTCCGACGAACAGTAGTGGAGAAGAATCATGTGAGCGTTGTTGCGTTTGAACCTCGTCAACGGCTTTATCCTTCGCGATCTAGGGTTCCCAATCGATTGGGTTT